>JZKD02S1636974.1:417399-462610 GCA_000966675.3 Picea glauca
AATGTTTTTATAAACAATTTTTTATTATAAACAAGTGCGAAGGTGACGGGGACGGGGAAGAGAAAGTAAGGAATGACCAAGTATGTAAATTTGTCAGACGAGTTTCAAAATAGGGTTACAGGGGATTCTTAGGAGAAGTGAGGGTCCGACGGTCAAATTGTATGTCTCATAAATTTTGACTAAAAAAGGCATAAAAGGGAAGAGTGAATGATGTGGCAGTCCAGCAGTCGGTTTGTATATTTGAGGAATTTCGGGTGTTGTTTGCTGGTCGCGGAACAATGGAGGGGAAATCTTGAGCCCACCTGTATGGGAACCCACAATCGAAAAAGTGGCTAAGTATGGAATAGGGAAATAATCGGTTGGACTTGTTTTCGCTAATATATTGAAATTTGTAATAGATATCACATTACCTGGAAAGATCTTTTCTGCATGTATATCACAGAATTCTGGGTGTTGTTAGCAGGTCACGAAACAATGGAAGGGAAATATTGAACCTTCCTATCTAGGAAACCGTAAGAGAACAAGTCGGTAAGTATGGAATAGGGAAATGGTCAGTGGAATTCGTTTTGGATAATATATTGATATTTGTAATAATTATGCCATTACCTAGCTTGATATTTTCTGCATGTTTATGGAGAAGTTGTGTAGGGATAGTTATTATGATGGTATCCTCAAGGCATGGTGAGCTGTCAGCATTAAAACTCAGTTATTGCATACTTGGAAAAAAGTGCTAAGGTGGTGGGCCAAAGAAACAATGATTAGGAATTGGATATTTCGTGAACCTGCCAACTCGACGATCCGCGAAAGAGATTCAAAGAAATGGTGAAGTATGCAAAGTGGGCATACGAGCTTCAAAATGGGATGACAATAGTTCCACAGAAGACGTGAGGACCCGATAGTCAAATTGCAAGTTTTAGAAATTTTGAGTGCAAACTGTGTAACATGGAAGAGGGTATGATGTGAGAGTCTGGTTGTAAATTTCTATATTGCAGAAGTCAGGGTGTTGTTTGCAAGTCATCGAACACTGGAAATGTAATCTAGATCCCACCTACCTAGGAATCTATTGTCAGAGAAGTGGCTAGGTATGGAATGGAGAAGTAGTCGGTTGGAGTCACAATATAAAATCACAAGTGAAAATGTGAACCCATGTGTCCTCCAACCCGCGCAACTAGACATTTTTGGAAAAACAACTAAGTAACAAGAAAGAGAAAGTACAGGGGAAAGAGAAACGAGAATTTGGTTAAGTATAGAAGAGGGAAAAGAAGGGATAATATATTAAAATCTGTAATAGATATCCCATTTCCCCGCAAGATATTTTCTACATGTTTCTAGAGAAGTTGTATGCTTATTGCATTTACTTGGAAAGAAGTGTGAAGGTGGCGGGCATAGGAAACAATGAACAAAAATTGGAAATTGCCTGAACCCACCAACGCGATGATCTGCGCAAGAGATTCCAAGAAATGGCCAAGTGTGGAAAGTGGTCAGGCGGGCTTTAAAATAGGGTGACAAGGGTTCCCGAGGAGACGTGAGGCCCCGAGGTCAAATTGTATGTATCAGAACTTTTGAGTGCAAATTATGTAACACGGAAGACGAGATGATGTGGGAGTTTGGAAGTTAATTTGTATATCATGGAAGTCGTGGTGTTGTTTGTAGGTCAAGGAACACTAGAAGTGCATTCCTCCTATCCAGGAACCCACAAGAGAAAAATTTGGTAAGTATGGAATAAGGAAATGGTCTGTGAGACTCGTTTCGCTAATATATTGATATTTTTAATAGATATCCCATTAACTGGAAGGATATTTTCTGCATGTTTCTAGACAAGTTGTCTAGGGACAGTTAGTATAACTGTCTCCTGGAGGCATGGTGAGTTATTAGCAGTAAACCTCAGTTATTGCATACTTGGAATGAAGTGCGAAGGTGGCGGGCACAAGAAACAAGGATTAGAAATTGGAGGCGTGAAAGAGATTCCAAGAAATGGCGAAGTATGGATAGTGGACACACGAGCTTCAAAATGGGGTGACAATAGTTCCCCAGGAGACGCGAGGACCCGAAGGTCAAATTGCAGGTCTCCGAAATTTTGAGTGAAAATTGTGTATCATGGAAGAGGGTATGATGTGGGAGTCTAGCAGTAAATTTGTATATCGCGAAGGTCCGGGTGTTGTTTGCAGGTCATGAACAATGGAAGTGAAATCTAGAGCCCGCCTACCCCGGAATTCGTGATCTGAAAAGTGGCTAGGCATGGAATGGGAAATGGTCAGTCATAGTCGTGATATAAAATCATGAGTGAAAATGTGAACCCATGAGTCCACCAACATGTGTAGTTAGACATTTTAGGAAAAATGACTAAGTAACCAGAAAGAGAAATTAGAGCGGAAAAAGAAACGAGAATTTGGTTAAGCATAGAAGAGGGAAAAGAAGGGCCAATATATTCAAATCTGTATTAGATATTCCATTTCCTGGAAAGATATTTTTTGTATGTTTATGGAGAAGTTGTATACTTATTGCATATACTTGAAAAGAAGTCTGAAGGTGGAAGGCCCAAGAAATAACAACTAGAAATTGGAAATTTCCTGAACCCGCCAAGCCGACGATCCACGAAAGAAATTCCAAGAAATGGCCAAGTGTGGAAAACGGTTGGACGAGCTTAAAAATAGGGTGACAAGGGTTCCCAAGGAGACGTGAGGCCCCGATGGTCAAATTGCATATATGGGAACGTTTCATTGCAAAATGTATAACACAGAAGAGGGGATGATGTGGGAGTCCAGAAGTAAATTTTCATATCGCAGAAGTCGGAGTGTTGTTTGCAGGTCACAGAAAAATGGAAGTGTAATTTAGAGACTGCATGGGTGGGAACCCATGATCAAAAAATTGGCTAGGTATGGAAAGGGGAAGCACTTGGTCAGAATCATGATATAAAAGCATGAATAGAAATGTGAACCCGTGAATCTGCCAACCCATGCAACATGAAATTTTTGGAAAAAATGACTAAGTAATGAGAAAGAGAAACTACATGGGGAAAAAGAAAGGGGAATTTTGTTATGTATAGAAGAGGGAAAAGAAGGGGATAAAAGAGTGGGAAAATAGAAAAGTAGAGGGCAATTTTTGTAAGCGGGAATTGGTATCAAACAAGCCATATTGCTGCAAAACCATCATTTTCTAATCCAATATTTTATCCACTTACTCGTTTTTTATTGTGTTTGTACCATTAAAAAGGGTGTGAGAAAATGCTTTGCTGAAGATTAGTTCTTATTGCAACTTATGGGAGTAATTGTGTTCTTGATACATTCTTCCATGACTTTTGACATATTAACTTAAGTATTAAACTTCTTGCATGATGGGTTGTTAGCATTAAAACTTAATAATTGCATGTCTAGAAACAACAATGACGACCTTGAATTTTATTATCATAGTTGATTTCATAGTCCCATTTGACTACAACCACCATAGATCAAATTTTTTTTTTTTTCACTAACAAAAATTTGGTAATTTCATTAATAAAGTAAAAAGTGCTCAAATAGAGGCCAGGGGATGGACAACTAATAAAATGTTCCTTTTCGAGGTAAAGGAATCAAGGAAGTGAAAGGGAAATAAGAAATTGTTTTCTTAGAAAGGCCGAGATGAAAACAAAATTTCTAGGGCAGGGCCCCAACTACCGCATCGTGATTTGGTCTTGTTATGTTCTATATGCATTACGAATAGAATTGAATGTTGGTTTGAAACTGTTTGAAATTGTTTGTTGTTTCCATAAAATCATGATGGGATCGACACAATGCATTGTCATATAATTGTTAAATGTTACATATTAGATCAAATTAATTTAGCCAATACAATATTCAAGAACTACGAGACTATCGAACCATGCCAATGAGAAGAGGTGTTAAATTTAGCAAAGAAGTAGCAACCGATATTCCAAGGAATTTTTTTTAATAGTAAATCCAAAAAAAAAAATGTTGGGCAATGTATCTCTATCCATAGAAATTGGACTGAGTTCTTTGCACCAAAACATTGAACATATTTGTCATAAAAGGTACAGGATCTGCAACATGTAGGAGCCATCAATATGCTCTTTAACATGCATACAAAACTCATTACCATGTTTTTTTTTAGGAAATCCTTGCATTCTTCTCTTCAAAAGGTCAATGTTCATTGCCACAATCTCAATATCCTGCGGAAGACCTGAGGCGAAAAAGAAACATGAGAGTGGTTGCACAGTGGAATAATTCCTTGGCTTGAAGCAGGTGAACAAAACTCCTACTCCTGATGTTGGCAACCTGGAGACATTGCAAAGAACCACTCAGTTGTACAAATAATAGGGAAAAGGACTTGGCAAGAAGAGTTTCCAATCCGCGGTCGCCACTGCAAAGGGCACAACATTCTGCAAAATCACTCCAACGTTGCACCCCAGCAAGAAAGCAACCCAGAATTTTTCAAATGCAAGAGGACATAAGAACCCATCCTCACAGTAAAATTGATAGTTATCAAAAGATTCCTGTGAGGAATAAGACAAAAAACATTGCAGGGTAAGAGGAAGAGCCCGAAACTAAAAGTTAGGACACACCAAGAGACCTCCTCCTCACGGTCAAAGACTTCAGGGACACAGGCTACATGAGCAATTCCAGAGGCCTAAATTAGTCCATTCTGGGTGGAAGGAGATGACTAGTAGGAATATGCCTTGCACCAATGGGAGTTTTGGTTCTCATCCCCTAAGATGTTAATTGTATATCCATAGAATAGGAGAGTGGTCCCACAATTGAATAATTATTTGGCTTGAAATATATCTCTGGGAGCATCAAGAGACCATTTCATTACAGTGAAAGACTTTCACCCAGAACGAACTAATTTGGACCTCTGGAATTCCTACTCTCGAGATGCAAAGAGGCTATTGCGTTCAATGTCAGTTTCTTTTCTGAAACCCCTTCTTTTGGTATTGTTAGGGCCTCCATCACCGAGTTGGGAAGCTCCCCAGTTATGGTTGATTTAAATTTGGGCGCATGAGTGGGGACAATGTCTGCATTGCGATCATCCATTGTCGTATCATCATCCATCAGACCATCTTCTCTTGGATTGAAATTGACCGCATCAACCTCTGCTCCAGCCATCAATGTAGGCGAGAAGGTTGTCTAAGCAGTCGAGGTTGCCTTGGAATTATTTGTATTGAAATATATCTCTCAGTTCACCAAGGGACCATCTCCTTTTTTTCTCCTGGTCAGAGAGAGATGAGTAGTTAGAATATGCTCTGTAGTACTGGAACCTCTGGTCATCATGCCCAAAGGTTTTTAATGTATCTGGACAGAACTGTTGTGGAATTTCTGCCATAAGTTAACGAGAATTTCCGTTTGCTCTAGATGATGTTTGAAATGAAAATTCGGAAGGGATAATATAACACTTTGCAAATATTGGTTTAATGTGTATCAATGGAATATCTCCTTGAGCCTTTCGTTGATCAATGAAAGTATCCACGGTTCATGAATAATGAGTTGTTACCATTAAAGCTTACTAATTTCATATTTAGAAAAATGTGCAAAGGTGGCAGTGACGACGAAGAGCGATTAAGGATTAGAGATTTTGTAAAGACGCCAATCAGACGACGCGTGAAAGACATTTCATGAAGCTTGAAATCAATACTTGGAAAGGATAACACAACTCTCTACAAATATTGGTTTAATTTGTATTAATGACAAATATTCTCCATCCTTTCGGACATTAATGACAATCTTAACAGTTCCTACACGATGAGCTATTATCATTAAATCTTAATAATTGCATATCTAGAAAAAAGTGCAAAGGTGGTGGGGATGGCGAAGAGCGATTAAGATTTACACATTTCCTCCACCCACCAACTCACGAAAGAGATTCCAAGAAATGGCCAAGTATGGAGAGTGGTCGATCGAGCTTCAAAATAGGGTCACAAGTTATACTCAGGAGACATTTCGAGCCAATGGTCAAATTGCATGTCTCGAAAATTTTGATTGCAGAATATGTAACACGGAACATGGCACAATGACAAATTTCGATGTTCAATTTGTATATCGTGGAATTTGGGTGCTATTTGTAGGTAGCGGAACAATGGAAGCACAATGTTGAGCAAACTTGGCTAGGAACTGATGATGGTAATAGTGGCCAAGTATGCAATGGGTAAGCGGTTGGATAGACTCGTGATATAAAAGCATGAGACATACTCAGAACAGGGAAGATTGACGAGCTTGAAAATATGGCCACAAGTTCTACTTAGGAGACATGAGGGGTCAATGGTCAAATTGTATGTCTATAAACTTTTGAGTGTAGAATGTTTAACATGGAACAAGGCACAATGACGGATTTCGACGGTCAATTTGTATATCGCGGGATTTTGAGTGTTGTTTGTAGGTAGAAGAACAATGGAAGTGCAATGTTGAGCAAGCCTGGCCAGGAACCGACGATGGTAATAGTGGCCAAGTATGCAATGGGTAGGTGGTTGGTCAGACTCACGATATAAAATCATGAGACGTACTCGGAACAAGGAATATTGACGGGCTTGAAAACAAGGCCACAAGTTCTACTCAAGACACGTGAGGGCTCGATGGTCAAATTTTATGTATCCCAAATTCTGATTGCAAAATGTGTAACACAAAATAAGGGAAAATGATGGACTTTGACGATCAATTTGTATATTGTGAAACTTCAGGTATTGTATATAAAAGCATGAGACATTCAGAAAAATGACACATTCGTAAAGACAACTAAGTAACTAGAAAGGGAAAGAAAACAAGAAAAAAGAAAGGGGAATTTGGTTGCCAATTTGTAGATCGAGGAAGTCCAGGTGTTGTTTGTAGGTGGCGGAACAATGGAAATGCAATGTTGAGCCTGCCTACCCGGGAACCCGCGATCCAAATTTTTTGTTGAATATGAAACGAGGAAGTGGTCGGTCGGACTCATGATATAAAAGTATCAGTGGAAATATTAAGACATGAATCCGCCAACCCTCGCACCTAGACATTTTCCGAAAAATGACTAAGTAACCAGAAAGAGAAAGCAGAGAGAAAAGTAAACACCAAATGTATTGAAAGTCAAGGCATGAGGAAACGCATGAACACAAAAGGTGCCAAGTGAGATCCCACAAGGGTCCATAGAGAAATATGCATCGAACTATGCATAAAAAAAAACACACGTGGCATTGGTTTTCTCTTACATCTGGTATATGTTCTCATGATAAAATAACTGGGGCTATGATATATGAACAAAATTCTATCAAACACAAGACATCACAAAACTAGCAGAGCTTCTCCATTGTATCCCAACTATAACCAAACCCCCAAATGGGGAACAAGAAACTTTCTGATTAATATTTTACCATGAAGCAATATCACTATGGACATTTGCTTCTGACAGTGCCATGTTCTATCACTATCAGTTTTAACAATGCCAAATTTCCAATATTATTGGAAATGCATGATGATTCTGCCCATAGGAGCAAACCATTTCGATAGTTCAAAATATGGGCATGATTTATTCACAGTTGGATACTTTGTATGGGGTTTGTCCTCATGCTTCCCATTTCTGGACTAAACAATATTATGCACTTGTATATCAGCAATAAATGCAACTGGCTGTATGAATTCCAATGCTCGAACTCCCTAATCTATATAGTGAGTTCTGAAGATCTCAAGCTCATGCTTCAATCCATGTTGAGCCCTTTTTTTTCAATTAGGGAATCAAGAAAATGCAGATATCATACCATAAATGTATAGTTGGATATCATCTTCTTTTTTATTTGGGTACCCAAAAAATGCAGAAATCCTTCCATGGCTATATAGTTGGAATTTTTTTTTCCAATTTGGGTATCCAAAAAGGTGCAGAATCCTTCAACAAATCCATAGCTAGCCACCATCTTTTTTTCATGTGGACACCCCAAAAAATATGAAAAATTCTTACTGGGAAATGCAAAAAAACATCAAAATAACAACAACAATTTGATTTGTAGTTAGATTCTCCTTGTTTTTTCAAGTGCACAAAAATAGACAAAATCTTTGGAAAGAAAATTTTACAGCCATAGATGTAAACTCTAAAGAACTCGAGTTCGAAGAACATTCATTTGGATATTGAAGAAAAATTACAGTCAGACATGAGATTTTTTCGTTTCCTACCAAAGCTTGATATGATTTATTTATTTTATTTATTTTTTATTTTTTTCAACCGATATGCAATACTGCATTGTGCTCATTTAAGGTAAATATTCTATGTATCCAAAAGTCACACAGCATGTAGACATTGTTTGCCTTTTTCTGTAGGTATTCTTCATATGGTAATATTGCTAACCCAGAAAGTACATCTTGTAGCAAAGACTATCTAATTGTACAATGTATGATTGTGTTTCCCACGGTTCAGATGGCGGCATTGAGACAATGTCTATATATGTAAGGGCATTGTTTACTGCATTGTAGACAATCAATTGTATCATCATTTTGAAAGAAGAAGTAGAAGAAGGAGAGTTTCATTTGGCACATACAGGGTTGAAGGGGGTCAAATATGCATTTGTTGCAACCAAAACACCCTCAACTTGGGCATGCGAGCATATCAGTTAATATACTGCACAATATAATATACAACTACACAACAAAAAAAAGAAAAACTGCAAAAAATTGGTGAAGGAAATTTGTATGAGTAGAGTGAGGATGAAATTATAGATGTATATGCAAAACAATTGTAGAGCTAGTTAGTTTCTTGAGATCTTGTACTATGTATGTTTGCAATTTTGTTACAATTGTTGCTTGGGTTGTGCGAAAGATCCTTTCTTTAACATCTCTTTTCTTTGTTTAATTTTTGAAGAGCATAAGTGGAAATCGCCCGTTATGAAATTGTTGTTCCATTGAGGAAAACAAATTTGAATAGGTGTCAAACAATTGCAGCTGCAACATGGAACAGTGCAATAGTTGTGTAACATAACCAAGATACATGGACATGTGAAAGTAAAGGACAAAATTGGATATGGAGAATGATACCATTGCCTTGTCATTGTCTGAATCTCCATATTTTATATGGAGAATGTGTTGTGAGCCAAGTTTTCTCACGAGTGTGACATCTCCACCAATGGTTCTGATTGGGTAAGTGTCATTGCTCTGTGCAAGTTGGCTAATAGTTGTGTCTGGGACGAAACACTATTCTGAATAAACAACATGAATTTTTTCCACAATACTTGTTGCGTTGAGAGATATAATCCGATCACAATTACCATGGTCATATACTGTTTTGGGAAGGATATCAAAATTTGTAATGGATATCCCATTACCTGACAATATCTTTTCTGCATGTTTATGGACAAGTTGTGTGGAAATAGTCAGTGTGACTATCATCAGGTCTTTGTTGTCTATCATGTTAGCACGCATAATGGATCTAGTTTTGTTTTCCTTGTCCAATTAGGTGCTATAGACGACCATTATGTCCCCGATGAACACTTGTCCAATTTGACAGCTGTTCAAGCCCTCTATTGATAGTATTTTGAGTGTTATAAGTTTAGACTTGGTGACATTTGTTTTAACAGGAAAAGTAATGTGAATGGTAGTTTGCATTATTTTTTTGTTTTCTTTTTTCTTGGAATAAATGTACAACTAGATGCACAACTTAGATGAAATATGTAGCCAGAATTTTGCAACTAGACCTCTTAGTTGTGGAACTTGTGCTATGTTCGGCATATCACTTGCACTTGTTGATACTTCTTGTGAATTGCAAAGTATGTGTTGCAGATGACATCAACATATTTACTATGGCATAAATGAATAAATAGTCGAGGATATTTGTTTGGTAAACATATGAGGAACACAATGTATGCATCGTTACCTTTGGCCTTGTTTGCGATGATTGACTTCTCATAGCCATGTCACTAGTCCAACTTTTTCTGATGCAACCATGTGTAGATGAACATCAGAAGAACTAAATAAGCATATGCATTGTATATTGTCCATAATTGTTTTTAATTTCACATACAAGGTCGAAGGAGATGAAATACGAAATAGGGTGTCAAGGGATACTCAAGAAACATGAGGACCCGACAGTCAAATTGCATGCCTCGTATTTTTTGACTGAAAAAATGTGTAATAGGAAATAAATCATGATGAAGGGGTACGACGACCAATTTGTATATCGTGGAACCTTTGAAGCTAAAGGCGCAACCTTGAACACGCTAGCGCGGTAACCCACGATCAGAAAAGTGGCCAAGTATGGAATGAGGAAATTGTCGGTCGGAGTCATGATATAGAAGCACGAGTATAAATGTGAACCTGTGAGTCCGCCAACCTGTGCACCTAGATATTTTCAGAAAGACGATCAAGAAAAGCAACCAAAAAGAGAAAGTAGACGAGCAAAATGAAGGGGAATTTTGCTAAGTATAGAAGAGGGGAAAAAAAGAGATAATAGAAAGTGGGAAAACTAGAAATGGGGAGGGAAATGTTTGGAAGCGGGATGTCTCAACAAAGGCCCATTGTTGCCAAATCATTGTTTTCTAGTCCAATATTATATGCACCCACTCATTTTGTGTGTGTTGATTTCCTAGCACAATTGGTATACCTTTTCGAAGATTGTACTTCAGCCCCCTCTGCTATGGAATATAAGAATTCATCTTCCTGTCCAACAAATCTGTTTCTTTCAATGTAGCAACGTCGAACATACAGTGGAAATGAAGGTAAGTTAGTATGCAAGAAGACATGTAAAAGAAAGAAATATAGTTCTATTTATTTCAATGTAGCAGCGAAGAGAATACAATTCACATGAGGATAAGTTACTATGTAGAAATATATGTAGTATCTACATACAGTGGAATAGGTGCAAAGCAGTAGAACAAGTAGAACAAATATATATACAATAAATGAAATACTAAAAAATGGAATATGAAATAAGAGTAGAGGCATGCACCTTTGTAACTCCTCCTCTACATTCGTTACAAAGAGTCCATCATCTTCTCCAGCCACTTTGTTTGTTTAAATGTAGCAACACAGAAAAATACAATGGACATGAAGGAAGTTGGTATGCAGGAAGAGATGTAAAAAAAATAAACAGAGTTCGATTTATTTCAATGTAGCGGCACAGGAAATACAAAGGACATTAAGATAAGTTATTATGTAGGAAGATACACAATATATAAATGAAATACAAAACAATGGAATATGAAATAACAGTAAAATCATGTACCTTTTTATTTCCTCTTCTACAATTGTGGTAAAGACTCCTTCATTTTCTCCAGTTGTTATGTTTTTTTCAATGTGGGAATGCACAAAATACAATGAACATGAATGAAAGTTGGTATGCAGGGGAAAACAAGTAATATGTACATACACTAAATGACAATCAATGAATAGAATACAAGATAGTTAGAAACATGAACCTTTTCTTTTCTCCATCCATGGTTGTAATTATATAAAAAAAATTCTTGCAAAACATATATTACAAGCCATAAAATATTAAGAAATTGCATGGCCATAATTGAATGATTTTGGTGCAGCAAAGTATCTAGATATGCTTTGAGACATGGAAATATAATTTTGCAGTATCTTTGGTGCACATCTCATATTTCAAGTACAAGACAAATTGTGTTGTGGTCACCCCAGTTTGTGTATAGGATAAAGAGTTTGTATTGTGATATGGGTATATTTCACCATATATGGTTAATACATGTGTTTTTCACATGTTTTATCTTAACAAAAAGACATCGGACATTGTAATTGCACATGTAGTTGTCCAATTATTTGTTATGTCACTATTTTGTATCATGTCAACAATGAAGTATCCTAGAATGATAATGGTTTCGTTTAAATGTCAACACATTCATTATGCTACCAATGTTGCACGCCAAACAGCATAGAAATTGAATACTGCAATTTTCAATCCATGGAACACCACTCTTTCTAGCACCATTTCAGTATCCTTTTCTTCTACAAGAACATTGCAAAGACATGTAGGTATGGTCTAGAGGTAGGAAAAATAATTCAAGAAAAAATTAACAGCATGTTAGGAAGGCACATGACAGACGCTATATCTTGACTTCTCCTGACATGGTAAATGACAAAACCGCAGGTCCACTTGTGGGTGCAAGACCTGAACACCGCAAAGTGAAAAAAAAAACCAGATCCAATTGTCAGTGTAGGACCCCAACCCTGCAAAACCGAAGTAAACAAAATAAAACAAAAAGAAACAAACCAACGAGGAAGCACAAACAGGGCTAACTACAACCCCATGACCTCAAACTCACAAACTTGATTCAAACAACAACAAGCAGCAACCCAATGAACTAGTGAAAAACAAACAAACACTAAGCCAGTAAACAACATATGTATCTCCAATGATCACTAAACTGCAAACCAAGCACAAAAGGAACTAGAAACATATGCCGAGCATGCCAACAAAAATAATCAAACATTCTTATTTTCAAACTACAAACAATGAATAACAAAAAACGAATAGACATGAAATTGTGTCATCGAAACTTACTTTGAAACGATGAATGACAAGAGCATGGGTTGAATTGTGGGTGCAACACCTGGACCCCACAAAGTCCAAAAAGCAGCTCCAACTGTGTTGTAGGACCCCAACCCTACAATTTTGAAGTAAACAAAAGCAAGCAATAAGTACCAACAGGTCCAACCACAGGCATGGGTGCTCAACCTTGCAAAGTTGAACCAAACAACAACAAGCAACAACTGACGAACCAACAAACAAGAAGCACCCACTAAATCAGTAAACAATGTATGTATCTTCAACAATTACCAAATTTCATTCCAAGCATAAAAGAAGTATGAAACATACAATGGTTATGCAACTGACGGTGGACAACAATACTATCCAAATTCACTACAACATTGTATGGAAAAGTATGAGGAGAAATGTAATCTGAGAAGCCTATTTAGGTAAACATTTAAGGTTGTCGGGTTGTTTAAGGGCCTCGTGGTATACAAACATTTAAGTTTTCAAGCTTGTTTAAGGACCCCACGCTATGTAAACATTTAAGCTGTAATGCCTATTCAAGAACCTCAAAAAAAATTTCAATGCTCTAAACCTTCGGTATGTAAACATTTCAATAAAAATAGAAATAGTCCATCTATGCCTTCGACAGGGACTAATAATAATAAAAAAACATTAAACAACAACGTCGATGCTCAGAACTTTCGGTAAGTAAAAATTTCAGTAAAAATGTAATAAAATTTAAAAAAGAACGTCTAAGCTCAAAACTTTGGATATCTAAAATTTTTCAACATTGGGAGTAGCGAAACTGGCAATAAGACCTCAAATATATTCTCCAATGAGACGATGACATATAAGGTTTTTTTTTATTATATAAAAAATAATGTTTTTGCTCCTATATTACGAACAATATAGATGCAAAAATTTATAGTCAAAGGGCATATTAATATGAAGTCAACAAATTATCGATCGCTATAGTCCCTCTACGCTTTCAACAGGGACTAATAAGAGAGTAAGCTTGGAAGAATTACACACTACTATGGTACAAATATTTCACTTAAAAAAACATATTTTAAGATTTATTAAAAAAACATATTTTAAGATTTATTAAAGGGTGATAGACATAATTACGTTTGACCTCATCATCCCCTTAAACGAAAATTTAAAAATTATAAACAAAGAATGACTAAATTTACACATATTCATACAACAAAATATAATATACAAATATTATTCTTCTCTTCCTAGACTGCACCCTTCCCCTTGGGTTGTGCGCTCATGAAGTGTTGGATTTATTTGGGCCACATTCTCTTCCTTTCTACTTTCATGGGACGACATATCAGGAAATCCTTTGCCACTTAATTACTTCTTAGATCAAATCAAAATAGAGATAAAACTTCATAAAATAAAGAGGAACAGAAACATGAGATCAATCTACATGAAAAAATAATAACCTTGAATACAAAGTTAAATTATTCACACACTGGGTTTTAGGTAGTTCTATTAATCTCAAGAAGTGTGGGATTTCATGTGGTTTGTGGTTTGACTTTTAAAAACATAATTATTTTATGTTGAACAATTATTCTCCCTCTATATCTATTAATTGAGTAGATTATTGTTGTTATTTTTGAGAAGCAATTTTTTCATTGAAGGACTTGTTCATTCTCCAAATTTAGGTAGTTTTGGGTTTTAGGTAGTTCTATCAATCTCAAAAGGTGTGGGATTTCAAGTGGTTTAAGTTTTAAAAACATATTTATTCTCTATGAACAATTATTCTCCCTTTATATCTTTAAGTAGTTTATTGTTGTTATTCTTGACAAGCAATTTTTCCATTGGAGGACCTATTCATTCTCTAAATTGATTGTTCACAAACATCCTCTCTTCCTAGAAACAAAAGTGGCTCTCCTCTTTTGAACAATTTTAATTGATTAGAAAATGTTGTATATTTTTTTGTTGTCGGAGATTCATTTATTGGGAGTAATAGTTATTTTGGGTGTGCTATAGGGAAAGTTTTGGAGCATCCCATGGGTTCAACTTTCCCCATTGCAAGGGGAAACATTTTTTATTACCATGGGGATGCATCAAGTGCCCATGCGATCCCATCATTCTCGTGAGAGTGACATGAGTATCCTGTGGGGATTTCATGGAACCTCTATTGTAGAGATCACATAATAGGAGGTATGCTCCCCAACCATTACCAAACTCATGACATGATTACATATTCCAAAGATATTAAGAGTTAGGTATAAAGTTATTTCCATCATCATTAAATTTAATGTTTCTAGTTTTAGTGGACCTAACATGGGCTTAATATTGTGGTTTATTCTTCATAACACAAGAATGAAGGGCATCGGTTAAATGGTTAACTTGCCACTTGAAAATTTTAGTTTGGAAACTATGTAAGGAGGGGTGAATCTCATAATTGATTAACATGGTTCCACCTAAGGCCATGTTGAAACTAATCCATAAATATACATATGTGGTAATTGAATCCATCTTAATGAATTTATTGTTGTAACACCTTATTTAGTGTTAATACTTTTATACAAAATAATTATTTATAATGGGTGATATTAATGAATAATATATGAAGATATTATATATGAATATATTATATATGAAGATCTTATATCAACCTTCACATGTTTTCCCTACAGTTTTCTTTACAGATGTAAACCGAGATTTCTTTATAGTTTTCCCTCTTCTTTATCCAGTTTTGTAAACAGTCTACAATATGCTCTCCTTCCCAAGAACTCTCAATTTTTAATTCCTTTTGTATTGTAGACCAAATGTTTTTTGTGAAGCTACAGTCCACAAATAATTTATTCATATTCTCCTCATTGATATCACATAAGACACATGTGCTAGGCCCAAGAAAACCTCTTTTTATTAAGTTCTCCCAAGTGAGAATTTTATGTTCAAGTAATAACCACATAAAGAGTTTGATTTTTAAAGGTAACTGCCAAATCCAAAGGTCACTATACCATAAAATTGGTTCTTCCACTACAGTCTCCACTAATTGGACTTCATAGGCTTTTTTTGTTGTTACCTAACCACCTTTAGTATCCCAGGACCACAATAGTATTTATTTTTCATTGTTCAACTCATATCCCGAACCAACTAATCCCTTTACATAGTTATTACATTCCTCTATTTGTTCTCCTTCCAAGCCAAAATACTCATCCTTTTTCCATCTTGTATGCCTTGTGGTCTCCAAATCTAGATTCCCAGCTTGAGCTAGGAATTCTATTCCTTTTGCCTTCAATAATAGAATAATATTCCTTGATAATTTAAAATAAGTATGAGACCCTACCAAAGGATAAGCACAAATTTTGATATATCTCCCTTTTCCAGGTTTCCAAACCAACCAGTCAGTTAATATGGATAAAGACGAGGTGAGAGCTCTCCAAATATTAAAAATATCGGTCCAATTTTTCCTTCCTTCCCTGAACCACTCAACCACTATTTTCTTCCTAAGATATTTTTTAATTATCACCTCATGCCAAAGACCAGGAACCATAAGACACCTCCATAAAATTTTTGTTGCTAATTCTTTTCCAAACGTAATGATATTTTTAATACCCCACTCACCCATCTTTTTAGGTTTTGCAATAGTATTCCAACTTATCAAATGTATCCCTTCTTTTATCTTTTTCCGAGTCCAAATGAAACTAAAAATCCTCCTTATGATAGTATTTAGTATAATTTTTGGTATTTTAGGCAAAGAAAGCTAGTAAACAAGAATACTTTCAAGAACAACTTTGACAAGGGTTACCCTTCCCCCTAAACTTAACCATCTAAGACTCCAATTTGCAATCCTTTTTTCAATTTTTTTCACCAACTAGTTCCAATGAGTCCTATTATAGCAATTAGGTTTTAAAAAACACCCAAGATACTTAAAACCAACATCTACTAGTTTTACTTCAAAGGGAAAAATCACTTTCAACAGAGCTAAGTCCTCTACTGCCCAACCAGCTTCTAGAAACAAGGATTTATGAGGACTAAATTCCATACCTGTCGCTTAACAAAAAAAGTTCCAAAATCTCCTTAAAAACTTCCCACTCAGAATTATTACCATTTCCAAATAGAATAACATCATCAACAAACATCAAATGTGTAATGCATATCCCTATTTCCACTAGTATTCCTTCTATTTTCTTCACCCTTACCTTCTCCTTTATATCTCTACTTAATCCTTCAACAACAAGAAGAAACATCAAGGGAGATAAAGGGAACCCTTGCCTTAATCCCCTTGTACTTTTAAAGAAAGTGGTAGGCTTACTATTGATCAGCACAACATAATTTGCAGAGGTCACACATCCCATGATCCAGTCAGTGGCTTCTAAACTCATTCCCACCTGTAGAAACACAAGCCTTAAGAGCCCCCAGTCCAATCTGTCATAAGCCTTTATCAAGTCAAATTTAAGAACCAGTTCTTTGATATTTTTAATCTTAATGCTATGTAAAGCTTCATGTACAATACCAATAACATCAATAATTTTCCTACCCTCAAGGAAACCAAATTGTTCCTTAGAAATACCAAAGGACAAAGTGGATTTAATTCTTGTGGCAATAATTTTAGTAATGATCTTATACACCAAATTACATAAAGTTATAGTTCTAAAATATCCAAAAGATCCAAGATTATCACTCTTAGGAATAAGAGCAAGAAAAGTAGAATTCAAATCTCTAGACACCCTTCCTTTCTTCCTAAACTCTTTCACCATCTCCAAAATATCATCTCCCAAAATGTAAAAAAAAATCCATAAAAAATTCCATAGTTCGACCATCTGGGCCAGGGATTTTTGAAGCTTTAAAGCCTTTAAGAGTTGATAGAATTTTAGCTGAGGTTACTAGCTTAGTCAATCTAAGACTATATTCCTCTGTAAACATCCATGGGTAATTCTTTAAAACTTCTAGTTGATTAGATATGGAAAGATTAGGATGTACCATGTACATGTTTTGGAAAAACTCAACAACTTCCAATTGTAATCCTTGATTACTAGTGATCACAGTTCCATCCTCCTTAGTAATCCCCCAAACAGTGTTGATCTATTTCCCAGAGTTTGCATAAGCATGAAAGAACTTGGTGTTCCTATCACCTAAAGCCAACCAACTAATTCTACTTTTTTTCCTCGAAGTTTCCTCTTCCTGTCTCATTAGTAACAATTTCCTCTACTCTTTTTATGCAATTATCACTTTATCCTCCTCCTTCTCAAAACCTCTAGGATGATTAGAATATAATAAATCCAACTGAAATTCAAGCTTTACCATCTCTTCCTTTGCTTCACACTTTTTCTTTTTCTCCCAGTTAATCACCAGAGACTTAAGAATCTTTATCTTTTTGACCAGTGAATCCATAGGGTTTAAAATATTTGATCCTATCTATCCAACCCAGTTGGATCAAACAAAATTATCAAACTCTAGATCCTCCAGCCAAATAGAATTGAATTTGAAGGGGTAACTGACCTTTCTGTTTTCTTGTTCTAAGTGGATGATCACCGGAAAATGGTCAACAAATTTTAAGTTGCACACCAACAATCTGTATCTAAACTCTGAAGTCGCAAGATCCTCAGAAATAAAAAATCGGTCCAGTCACTTGGCTATGTACTCATGTCCTCCTCTTCCATTTCTCCAGGTAGGAAGTATTTTTAATGGCTCAACATCCACCAACCCTTCATCTTGAATCAACTGGCTAAAAAAAGGATGTAAGGGATCTATTCTGGCATGGGCTCCCCACACTTCTCTACATAAAGTAGTGAAATTTAGATCTCCCCCCAACATTAGGTTATGTTCATTTAATATCCCATCTCTTTTAATGGCTTCCCAAAAAACCTCTCTATTTGAATACGGTCTATAACAGTTAATCAACTTCATTCTTCTATCCTTTTTTACTCTTGCTGGGGATTTTTGAGCTCTAAGCACCCTCAGACCATCAACCATAGTAGAACAGGTAGTAGCACAGATCGCCTTCTCTCTCCTAATCTTCCTTGCACTTCTAGTCTTTACCTGGGAGAAATCCTTCTCCAATACACCATGTACTGCTCCTTTCAATATTGAAACCTCACCCTTCAAGCAAAAGTTATCCAAATCCCTTAAAGTCTCAAATATATTCTTCTTCTCTAGCGACAAAGGTAGAGAATCCCCCTAGGAAAAAATCGAAAAAGGAGACCTAGTGAGAATATCCCTATAGGTAGGAATAAAATTTACAATAGACTCATCAATATTAGAAAGAGTATTCAGATCATCCCTCCCTAAAGTACTTTGGATCCCCGCAGAATCCCCAACAGTCCCAAAAGGCCAAACTTCTTGTGTAACCAGAGAAGAAGTCTTGTCCCTTTCCTCTAAGCCTGCAAATGAAGAATCTACAAGAATTCTTCCTGGAGCTAAGTTCCAATCCAAACCTCATATAAAACCTAAATACCCTCTCTTCAACCCCAAATCCCCAAATTGATTACCCAAACTACAACCCCTGACAATAAATTCAATCTGAGACACATTCCTCAGAGTGTCCCTAACTTCCACCCCTTTTGAGATATGCTTCCCTGAGGAATAACATCCCTCATCTGTAGATAAATTATTCCCTCTAGAAATGGTAGTAACCCCTCCCTTCCCAAAAACCTCCAAATCATCCTCAAATACAGGCTGAACATCAGACCCCCCAACCAAAGAGATAAATTCTACCTTTCCTCTCATAATCCTCCCTAATCTCAATGACACTTCAGTGGAAAAAATCTGATATCCTACCTCACCCTCCTTTCTAAACTCCTCCAAAGTTTCACCATTGTTAGGTTTATACACATAATCACTCCCCTCATTTGAAACAACAATAGGCTTAGAGGACTCTGACCCTAAATTATTATTTCCCCCCTTAGCATAGATATAAAGTAAGGAAGTAAAATTTGGGTAGAATTGTTTTAAATTACTAAACACGAAATCGCTTTCCTCGGCTGAGGCTTACTTGTTCTTGATCCATTCTTCTATGGGAAAATTTAATTTAGCTACTTCAGTTTCTCCAAACACATCATAACAGCCTTGCACCTCTTTCTTATTATCCCCATGACATTGATGCTTCAAGTGACATGTCTCCTTGCACTCTAAACATCTGAATGACACCCCCAAATAGTTCAGACTTTGTTGGATCATTGTAACACACCATTCGAATTATATCTCCACCAGTAAGACTTCATAAAGGTCAATTTCCACTAACAATTTACCCATCCGTCTATCAGACCCTGCCAAAAGTTTGGGGTCAACAAATAAAAATTTCCCTATATTATTCCGAACCTCCTTAAATGCCTCTAGGTTCCAAAGTGTAAGAAAACATCCAGGCATTAGAACCCACAAATTATTGTACCTTATAACCTCTTTTTTCAGATTGAATGCATTGTGCCAATGTTTAAGAATTAAGTTGTCATTTTTTAGCACCCAGACCTAGTTTAGAATCACCTTCACATCCTCGGAGGAATTAAAAAGAAAGTAGAACCATCCTTTAGTCAAGATGAAGACTATTGGTGAGTATCCCAACACAGGGCTCCAACTTTCCTCCACCCACCTCTGTATCTCCCTAATCCCCATATCCTAATACCTAAACTTACCTACAAGCCCCTATAGCGAATATAGACCAGCTTCCTTCATCCCGATGTCCCGACCAAGGGTTAACTTAACCTTTGTATTTTTTACTCTCCAGGCCTTTAGGTTCAAATGAAGTTTCACCTCCTTCTAAATGCAGTTTAATAATCTATCCACCTCATACTCCTCCCACTCAGGCACATCCACTACTTCCCATAGCTACTTACCTATCCTTAGCTCCTGCTTCTCCTCTGTCAGCATAACAACCCCAATTTTGCACTCTGGGATCCTTCCAGCCTCACCAACTATAGGGCTAACAGTTACCCCAGATTCCCTCCTACAACATTCAACCTACCCTCTCCATTCACTAGAACAATACCAAACTGGTTACCCTCCAACTTCTTTAGTGAGCATAAAAATGGTAGGTTTGGCGTTACTTCTCCCAATGTATTCCTCCTTCTCATTTCCCGAGCGAAGGATTCATTAATGATTTCTCTTATTCCAAGATCTGTTACACCACTAGGAACTTCACCAACTATCCCTTTTGAAATTTGAGCCTCCAACACTTCCTCACACCTACCAACTCTCACGTCATACAATACTTTAGTTTTCCTATACCTCCAAATCTTATCCCTATACACTTCATCGAAATTAAGTAGGCCATCCTGGCTCCACCATTGATCATCTGCCAAACTATCTGCTAAAACCGACACATCACACACCATCACGTCTACTTCCTGTCAGATCAACCACAATAAAGATTAAATCCCTAGACTATTCCATTGCACCACCACATGTTTTCTATCCTACCTCCTACGTCAAAACTGACAACACTAGTCATTAAGTCCCACACCTCTCAACCAACACACTACTAATTTATATAAATTAGATTCCATGTACTCATTAGCTACCTTTTTTTTAACGATTTAAATTCATGAATGCTTTTAGCACACACTTTGTTGTAGATTTACATGACATGTGGTATGAATTGGATAATTTCCTCTCCTATAGGTTTTCAATTGGATTGAATGCAGTTTCTCAAGTATATACAAGATTGCAAATTCCTTGAAACATTGTTTGGCAATTTCATCTATCATAATAACTTCACTATTTTTTTTTAACAATACCTCTTGATTGTGCAATTTAATGATATTTTTATATCCATCCATCCCCCACATATATATAGAACAAAAACCAAATTCTACCCCTACCAATCGACATTACATGTAAATAATTACTAACACAAATAAATTTTCCCATATCAACATGATAATAATTTATAATTTGTATGCATAATAACAAATACTCATAAAATGGTTGAGACCTAGAACAAGCTCGCGCTCCTGGAACTATTGCACTCCTGGATCTCTCGTAGGCCACTGGCCCTGTGGCCTCCTGCCCTTCCCACCCTCCAGCGCAACTATAGAAGCTCCTACAGGCTCAACCAAGCTCCAAATGGCGGCCCCCTCAATCTCTTCAAAGCAAGGAGACGCCCCTCCTAGTGTGGTTATAGCGGCGACTACTGGTCTCCTTCCATTGGTCACGACTCTCTCTTTTGGGCTGTCGTCTCATGCAAGCACTCCCCTTGGTGCTCTATCCAAAGCAAACTCACTAGATTCACCCCCCTCCTTTAAAGAGGTGGCTTCACGCCAAGGTATTCTCTCCAGTCTGCATGCAATGGCCCATGAGGTTACCTCTCATCAAGGCCTCCCATCTGGGCTACATGCAGCAGTTCAAAAAGCTTCGACAGTTTCTATTCAAATTCTGACAGAAGCCCTGACTCATGCTTTCCATTACAGCAACACACTCTAGTTTGCAGGTTTAATGGATATTGGCCCAATCTGTCGGATCTTCTCTCCTGGATCTCTTTCGAATGGTACCCTCTCTTAGAAGGAGAAGTCATTACCTGCCCATGTGCAAAAGGGTTTTTTGTGGTAGTTTTCAAATCTACAAGTGATAGAGACAAGGTTTTTAACTCTGGGTCGTGGTTCTAGGGCAGAGCAGGCCTATCCATGCAGCTATGGGCCCATGCCTTCAACCCTTCCATGGATTGTATCTCTTTAGCTCCAATCTGGGTGAGACTTCCATACTTGCCCCTGCATTTTTGGGGGGGTGAGTATCTTAAATCTATTGGCAATGGCTTCAACAAGTTCCTCTGCAGAAGTATGAAATCCAAGCCAACCCTCTCCACCTTCACTTGAATATGTGTTTAAATGGATTTCTCCAAAGGTTTCCTGGTGGAAATAATTCTTCAAGGCAAGGACTACTCAAGGACCCAAATCCTTGACTATGAGAATCTCAGTTTTAGGTGTAGGAACTGCTTCGAAATGGGGCACTTATCCCGCAGCTATGGAAAACCACCCGGGAAAAAAAGGTCATCCAAAAGCCAAAGACCCACCTAGTGGATAGGGGCACCAATGGAACTGCACTCCGAAAGAAATGCCTAGGAAGTGGCAGAAGAAGCAGAAGCTGAAGCCGAAATCAAACAACCTGCTAAGGGGAAAGCTCAGGAAGAAGCCACTCCCAATTCGCCCATCTAGCCAGAACCCCTGACCTCACACTGGGTAGACATAGTGGACAAGGAGGAACCTCTAGGCCCAATGGAAAGTCAATCTATGGACCAAAGCACTGAATGGAAAATGGTGTCCAAAAAGAAAAAAAACTTCCAAGCAAGAAATGATGTAATGACGTGAAGCCATTTAGGCTCGCTGAAATAGTTTTGTTTCCACGATTGTGTACTGAGTTAGGATCTTCAGGCAGTAGTTTTCTAGTTTCAGGAAAATCTTTATCGATGTATCAAACCCAGTGGCATGTCCACTGTTATTAATACAAAATCCCTCTAACCGTTTCTGTCAAAAAAAAACAAATACTCATAAACTAGAAATTCACAAGGGTTATTGTAAAGAGATTTTTTATTTGTTGAATCCTTGACTTGCTAGCCCAACTCCCTCTTTGTGTTAACTTGATATCCCAACTTTCTCTTTGTGTTAACTTGCTATCCCAACTCCCTTTTTGTGTTAACTTGTCAATCTTTAGAAAATCCACCAATTAATCACCCTACCAACTCATATGGTGTAATGTACCCAACTTTCTTATTAGGCCATGTCACTATAAAAATGACTTAGTATAACTTTGATAGCATTTTAAAATATGCAGGCATGCAACATGCCAAACAATTCATCCAACTAACAACAACCTTTAAATTCGTGAGTGTAACTACTTAAGAAAACACAACATTTACACAATAAAATTAAACATAAGAAATATGGAAGAACACTTAGCTCTTGATAAATAACCAACTAGCTACGTACAAAGGACGTTCCTCCCAACCGTAGGCTTTGTTATTCCATTTCTCTCAACAACATACCACCCCCGAGTTGGGGCTATGATTCCACAAGGAGGATCTACTCTTTTGGCCATCAATTGCCTACACACAATAGTCCAATACCCATATTTATAACTCCAACAGTAATTTGAAGCCACCAACTCTCTTTCCCCTCAACTTGAACAACCCAAGTAATGAAATCCCCTTCTCTTCCATAGAGTGCCTTAGGCTATCCCACTTCCCTCCAAGACTCCAACACATGGTTGACTAGGAAATATCATATCTAGGGACTCCAATAATTCTAATTTGTTCCAAGAGTGTTGATAGAATCCTTATCAAGGCTCTTAATCAATTTTCTCAATAGGAAACTCACTTACAAGAACACAACCTACATTATAGGCACACAACCTACATTTCCAAAATAAAACTCATTTGTCTCGTGAATGTTCTCATACAAAGCATGGATGGTGCTATTTTCCTCGCACCTAACTCCCCCTTGTTGTCCAAAAATCAACATTGTAAAACATGTCCTCTCTCCTACTCAAATTTATTTTTCCTCCATGCTTGATTGACTCTCGCACTTTTGCCATGCTTACTTGTACTTAGCTCATGTTGTCATAACTAGATGAGTTGACTCCCTTAATTGAATTCAATTATTGAGTGTCTAATAAGTCAAAGCAAGATTATATGGTAATGACACATTAACTTAGTAAAATGACATGGTTTTTCCCCTAGATCCCCCTTTAGCCTCCTCTCTTTTGGAACATATCCCCCCAACGTTATCATCCCTCTTGTAATGCAACTAGTGATGTTTTTTTATTAATAATTTCATTATACAATTAACATAGCTCGGCCCTCAACTATATTGATTAATACAATCTCTTTGGTATAAAACATACAATCTCACTAACCTAAATCACATTTGCACAATTATATTACAATTCACAAGGATTAAAACTAGGGATGTTACATCCCCTCCCCCTTATTTTTTCACTATCCTCAATTCACATCACCATAGAAGTGTACAAACATATTACAATGCTAATCTCTTTGGACCTTAATCAATATAGGTTCTCTAACCTAATATCACACAAGAAATCTATCCCAAAACATATATGCATCGACACTTCATCCAAGACGTATAAATATAGGCACTCTAGCCCAAAAACATGCATAATGATTTCATAGTTTAGTAACTCTTACAACAATTCCAACTAGAAATCTCTCATTCCCCTTGGTTTGCACAACCCAAGGAAGTGTACTTCCTTCTCTACTTCATAGTCCCTTAGGTTGTACAACTTCCCTCCAGAGCTCTAAGAACTTCATCTGGAACAATTTCACAATTTTATTGATTCCCACAACAATTCCAACCAGCAAGCTCTCATTCCACTCAATCTGCACAACCCAAGGAAGTGTAACCCATTCTCTACACCATAGTCCCTCAGCCTATCCCACTTCCCTACAGGGATCCACCACAAGGTCATATAATAATCCTCGAATATGAAACTCTAGGAAGTCCAATTGTGATAATGAAGTCTCCAAACTTTAAAATAGTTGCAGGTATGTTTCCTGCATCGTTTCTTCCATCTCCCACTTTGTTTCTTCTAATCTGCAATAAGTCTACTATACTTTACTTATTCCATGCATTTTTCTCTTGATCTACGTTTCCTTATGGAGCTCTTTTTTCCAAATACTTACTTCATGTCTTCATTCCTTTAGTTTTTCCTATAGAAACCACCAAGTTAATATACATGTTTTAGCTATTATCACATAACAATTATCTTATTCACATGAATTCTCAACTCCAAAATGTAATCATGTATTCAAAATAAGTTTTTCATCATAATAAAATACTTATTGGTATGGATATCCCTACACTTCACAAAGATGTCATAGGAAAGAAATCAGATCATTGTCCTTGCCGACACACCCTCATGATTCCATCCACCATGACATATGCATTGTTAAGTTGCCTCTTCCTTTCTATACTCACCCTCTAGGCTCAACATGCCCTTCACTACTACATAGTCCCTCAGGTGATCCATCCTTCCAAGGCTTTCATGTGTAGGGAGAGTTCCAAATTACCACTAGACATATTCTAGCATTATGTAACATGTGGCAACCATAGGGTTCCAGTGTCATAACAATAGCTTTATTCCCAACCTTTCTATCTCACATACAGTCATCATGAGATATCATCATAATGATTTCACTTATTAATTTTCCAAATATGTTTCGTATAGGAAATTGAATTGCCCAAATATGAGATTCCCTCTCATAATGTTTGGCTCAACAATAGTATCAATTGATCTTACTTGTATGGTTCTATAGCCCTTCCATATCCAACCACATCATGACCTCACACATGGCTAGATCCATCGGTATTCATTTATATAACAAGAGTACATCTCATGATTGAAATGGTTATGAACTCATAACCAATATAACATGGCATTCTATGACATTTCACATGATTCCATTCAAGCATTAAAAAATATTTATATGTTCAAGGCCCTTTTCCTTTACCACATCTAGTGGAATGTCATTCTCATAGTGCATATCAATTCAAATATTGAATTTTGATTAAGGGAACACTTACCTTAGTTCCCTTTAGCATTTATGCATCATAATCAACCAAATTTATACATGCATAGATGTTATCAAAGTACTTGATGTTACCTAATTAGTTGGTATTTCTTATAAGCTTGCATGCTCTCTTCACCAACCTCTTGATCAACATTTGATCATTCTCATTTTTTTTCATATGGATGGTTGTCATATGAAGCAACATAATCATCACTTTCAACCATGTTATAAGTCATTTTATTGAATACATAATCCATCATTTGTCACATTCAAATATCATAGCATCATTATTTCATATGTAACAACATACTACTTTGAGTTTACAAGCATGCCATACACATGTCCAAGCATTATCACATGCACTAATGCATTTCTATCTGCATCAAACCTTCATTCTCAACATTCATACTAGTGCACATGCATTCTATTTTTCCTATATGCATTCCACATCACTTATAACATGTTTTCCAATACATATTTATTCAATGTTTATTTTTATATGTCTTAGATGGTTGTCCTTGAATTCCTCTAAATCCTTGATGCCCTATGTGTTGTCACTCTACTCATCTATGAACTATTGTTCTTTTATCTAAACATTTTCCATCCAAGTCCCAATTGGCCATATTGTACTTCCATCCAATATATCCTATTAGCACTACAATCCATTAGCAACTACCTTTACTTAAGAAATCATGTCCCAACTTTGCCTTGTAGGGACCCTCCAACACATTGGAATGATGTAATTTATATCATTCCATATTCTTAATGTTTTGGTATCCTCCAACTAGTTTAATTATTCTCATTATGACATCCATTTCCATTACCTTTAGCTATCCATTGGCTTTTATCAATTTTTGGATATTTCTTTTCACTTCATCGAGTGATTCTCCGTGAAACCCTATTTTGTCCACTCAAGACCAGTCTACTCCTAATTGAATATTGAATCCCTCCATTAGTAGTTTTAAAGTGAATGAACCTTCCTTATTCAATCCCTTGAATCTTTTCACTTGTACCTTGATTCCACTATGAACTTTGATAATAACAGTGGATTTATTTATCCAAAGACTCGTAGACAAAAGTAGTTAATTTATAGCTATAAATTATTTTCTTGCACATAGATATAACTCACCCATCCCACAAATCACTCATCACCTTCTGAGATCCTTGTTTTCTTTTGCAGTAAGATTTTTAGTCATTAATACATTTCTACTTTCTTGTGCATATTAATTCCATTCTTCACCTATTGACTTGCTCCAATCCTATTATTTTCATGGTTGCATGGTTTATGTGAGAATCCTTGTTGATTTACCTTTGCAATTCATTCAAACTCTATAGCACCTAAGTATTAATTCATCTCTATTCTCCCTGAGCCCTTATCAACTTTTCATTTTCTACTCTATAGCTTTGCACTTACCTCTACAAGCTCTTCATTGAATCAACCAGCTCTATAAGCTCCATCCCAATTCTATTTCCATTGGACCCTGTAATTATATTCTACAATAGACCCATACACTCTTATTCATAGAATCCTATCATCCCATTAATAATCCCTTTACATAATACACTCTTTTGGAGTGTTTCCTTGTTTATCAAAAATATCCTACCATTTAAAACTCATTCCCTTTTCATTTCTAGGTTGTTGCACTTCTAAAGGTGCCCCCATATCATTAGATAGGCACATTCATGAGCATTTGTAGTCTTCCTTGCTTGATACTCACATCTAGCATATAAATCTATCATCTGGAAATGTTTTCAAAAATTGTCATTATTTTGAAACTCTTTCATATTTAAATAATTACATTGCTCACCTATCCAAATGTCATTTCTTCTATAAATATTTGAATCTACTAGATCATTCCTTGTAGAAATTAAATATTCTATCCAATTGTCCTCTAGATTACCTTTCCAACAACTATACTCATGCTTCTATATGATTTATGAGCTCAAAGATATGGCTTCCTAAAATCATTAGTTTCACCCATTTTTTCACTTGTTTCACTAGTGCAACCTTTTCTCAAGGCCAACTTTTGTCACCTGTAGAAGAAACTTTGTTGAGAACTAGAAAAACTTTTAAATTGGGTGTTAATAGTATTATTGATTGTGAATACACATAAACTTTAAGATTTGTGATATGATTCTCCCTTCAACTTTTGCATAAATATGGAATTGATGACTTTGTCATTTTTACACTTTCTCCATACTCATAATTTTCATCCAAAGTGGTTATCTCCCAAGATGAGCAGATATGGAAAAAATTCTAAAAAATTAGTCTAGATTGATGATTAGATAAAATGTCGAATAAATAATTTTTTCTGGATTTGTGATCTGGGGTCCCTTTTCCTTTGAAGATTTCTAAAATACCTAGAAAGTGGCCCGTAGTAGTGGATTTTTCCCTATTTTGACACCTTCACTCCAAACCCTTTAGAATTATGACAAAATTCCAACTGGTATCTTTGTGTCTGCTTTTCAGACTCCCTGTAAAATTATATCTTCACCTTGGTCCCTGTCATTGAGAACCACCATGTTCTTCAAAACCCACTATTTTGGATTTTCTAGAAGATTTAAAAATAATTGGCTAGTGGCCTTTACTAGCACTTTTGTATCCTTCATCACTATGAACATATCCTTTAAATTTCAACTAATTCTGAGTTAATATTCTCTTGTTATGGCCAAAACAAATTTTTGGCTCCAAAATGTTTATTTTTGTTTTTTTATAATACCATCATCTTGTTGACGTGGAAATATGGTTGTCATGGCATGACACATGGCTATTGATGTATACCTTTCATTTCCTAACTCATCCATGTCACCATCCTAGTCAGTGAGATGAATAATTCTTCTATCGGTGAGATAAATAAGTATTCCTTCGATGGTCGCCAATTTTTCTCTTCATTGACAAACTCCAAAATTCTCCCATCGTCGAACTGAAATTTTCTTCAATCAAAAAACCAAAAATTTCTTCCATTGATAGACTCAAAAATTGTATTTTTGACAAACTCTAAAATTCGTCTCCCGACAAACTTCAAAAAACTCCTTTCAGTGAACTCCAAAAATGTCTTTTCGGTGAACTCCAAAAAAATCCTATCGGCGAACTCCGAAAAACTCCTTTTGACAAACTCAAAAATTCTTCTCCATCATTGAACTACAAAATGCACTTCGACAACCTATAAAAAGGTCTCTTCAATGAACTTAATTTTTTTGTCTTTCAACAAACAAAAAAATACTTCTCCATCTCTAAACTACAAAATGAACTTTAGAAACCTACAAAAAGGTCTCTTCGATAAACTTGGATTTTTGTCTTTCGAAAAACGCAAAAATTATTTTCCATCGACGAACTCTGAAAAACTTGTTTTTTGTTGATCTTGGAAAAAATCCTTTTTTTTTTTCAGTGAACTCCAAAAAACCTCTTTTTTAGTGAACTTCAAAAAAAATTCTTCTACAAATTGAGTTTTTTGTTCATCGATGAACTTGAATTTTATTCATCAATAGACAAAAAATTTCTCCAACTTCATCGAATTTCTCCAAACACCAAATGTTTCCTACAACAAAATGAGAATTTTTTCATTTATGGATTTGAATATTTTACTTTTGGAAAATTCAAAAATTATTTCACATCACCGAACTCATTTAACTTAGAAATTCTTAGAATTTTTCATCCTACTCCAAGATGAATCTAGACCATTGATCTCAAGATTAATGTGATCTCAACTGTCAATTTCACTAAGCTTCATGGCTGCTATGAAAACATGAAATTCAACCTACTAGGACAAATTTTAGCTCCACAACTTGTAGGTCAATGCAACTAATCATCCCTTCAATGATTTTGAGGGCACTTCAACCTGAATTTTCTTATAAATTTGTGGATTTCACTCTGATTTTACTATTTTCCCTAAATTCAATGCACAATAAAAATATGCAACCATGAATTTATCAAATTTGTGTCAATATTTGGCCTATATAGGTCCGATGTTGAACTAAAATATCTAATACCAATCTATAACACACCCCCGATCTTTGGCCCATATAGGTTTGGTGTTGAACCAAAATCTGTAATACCAATTTGTAATGTACCCAACTCCCTTGTTGAGCCACAATACTACAAAAACAAATTAGCATAAATCTGATACCATTTTAGAATATGCATGCAAATAGCATGCCAAACAACTCATGAAACTAACAACAACTTTTAAATTCATGAATGGAACTACTTAAGCAAACACAACATTTACAGAACGAAATGAAACATAAGAGATATAACATAACACTTATCTCTTGATAAATCCTCAACTAGTTTCATATGAAGGAAGTTCCTCCTAATCCTAGGATCTATTGTTACATTTCTATCAACAACAGGCCACCCCTGAGGTAGGACTATGAGTTCACAAATAGGATCTACTCTCTTGGAAATCCATTGTCCACACAAAACAATCCAATACCTAGATTTATAACACCAACAACAACTCCAATCCACCAGCTCTCTTTCCCCTCAATCTGCAAAACCTAAGGAATGGGATCCCCTTCTCTACAACATAGTCCCTAGAGCTATACCACTTCCCTCCATGGCTCTAACACACATTTTTCTAGGAAATATTTTAGTTTGGGACTCTAGGAATTCCCATATGTTCTAGCCTTTGAGGAGTTCTCACAACAACCTTCTCAAGGCTCTTGAGCAATTTCCTCAACAAGAAACTCACTTACAGACACATAGTGCTCCATATTAGAGGCACACAACCAACGTTTGTAGCATAAAACACATCCCTTACATGGTTGTTCTCATACAAAATAGGGTTGGTGCTCTTTTTTCCCACACCATCTCCCCCTTGTTGTCCAAAAATAAATATTGTAAAAATTTTCCTCTCTCCTACTTAAATTTTCTTTTCCTCTTCCTCCATGATTTCTTGACTCTCACACTTCCCCCATGCTTGCTTGTACTCAATCCATGCTATCATAACTGGGTGACTTGACTCCCTCTCCCAACCTCTTACATGAATTCAATGATTGAGTGCCTATTAAGTCAAATAAGGATTAGAGGGTAATGACACATTAAATTAGGAAAATGACATGGGATTTCCCCTGGACCCCCCTTTATCCTCCTCTCTTGTGGAATCATAGCTCCCGAACATTACCATCCCTCTTGTATTGTAGAAAACAATGTATTTTTATTAATAATTTCATTGTATAATTTACATAGCTCATCCCAAGCCCATATTGATCAATACAGACTCTCTGACTTGAAACATATTGTCTCACCAATCTAAATCACATTTGCACAATTATATTATAATTCATGTGGATCGAAATTAGGGATGTTACATATGGGTACTCTCATTCCCCAAGGAACTCAAAACCACAATGGGATTGCATACAAGGTACCAATATATAAATAAGAGAAGTGTGAAGCCACTAAGCTTTGGAAGAAAATCCCCACTTCAAACACATTTCAATGGACCAAACTCTCAACAATCACCTATAGAAAGATCTCAAACATTACGACAATCATCTAGGATTAGGGTGCAAAATATGCTTTCTTCTTATCTCAAGCATTCATTTTATAGGTTTTGTGGCTCATGCCACTTGTCTAACTCATGCAAATATACAATTTAATAAATTACTATATCTATTATTCACCCACCTATGTGTCACTCATATGCATAAGTAATTACTTATTAAAAATTATAAACTTATGAATTATCCTACTTTTTTAGTGGGTGCATATGGAGTTATTAATTTAGTTATTTATTATATCTCTTTAACTTCTCTCAACTCACTTTTGCTTTCCCACGCTTATATGTGAATTTAAATTCTTGTTCCTCTTTCTTTTCCTTGATTTATCATTGCACTAGCAGTGATTTTTCGTTAATTAATAATTACTTTATTTTCATTTAAGACACATTCTACTAGAATTTATTTATCTTTCTTAATAAATTTTAATTAGCTAGATCATTTATCGTATTATGGAATACTAATTAATCTATAAGATCATTCATACTACTATTATCCAATTAAGTTTCATCTTTATGTTAAAATGCATAAACTATATGATCGTTTTTATCATATTAACTATCATATGCATACTAAGGAAATCATCTTTTAGATTTTTTAATCAATCTTCTTTTACTATTCACTTGATAATTCATAACCAATACCAAGGGTGCCATGTTTCCTCATTCCCTTCAATAATTCCCTTTCAGTACATTCCAAGGTGCCATATTTTTGCATTCTCTTCAAGCATCCAACTTTCTTGGTGTGGAGAAAATGGTGAAACTATTGAGACTTTGTTAACTCAATATTTTTCATCCTTATTGAGAGACCAATGGAAATTAATGAATGAGGTTACCACCTCATTGTACACTCCTCAACCAAACCTCATGAGTGAACGAATTCATGGCCTACTCTCACAACAACATGAAACCTCTAAGTAAAAGTGCCACTAGATTTTCAACCTAGCTCACAGAAAAAGGAGTGATAGTAGGTGGAAACTGAATGCTATTCCTCCTCTCCTGATGGTACATCGTACACTTCTATACAACTCCAATACCTATTGGGGAATAGGGTGGAGCAAGAAATTAACAGATAACACAAAACTGCATTTAATCGAACTAGAACAAAAAAATTCGAAGATAAATGGTGGTGTCTAAAGACATTTTTACAACACTTAAGCAAAGAACACTATGATCAAAACATCACAGTGCATGTTGTACATATTTATCTGCATGATATATTTCACAATATCCATGATTTATAATGACCCACGGGGTTGGATTTTATAGTCTCAATATCTTACCAACTTCCATACAATCCAGAAGATCTTTTCCACATGTAATTGCCGGATGTTAAAGTTGACTCTGCCAAATCTGCTCTATCAAGTTATCTCAACAAGGATTCTCGATCCAACTTCCTATGTGTCCAAATCATAGTAAATTTTTGGTTTGTTCGATTCATCACCCAACTATATTCATTTGTTGGTTGACTGTCCGACCGACAGGCACATTGACTACTCGACTGGCCATTGTAGTGTGTTAGGTGATTTCCTGACCGAATGTATCCATATGTAGGTTGATCTCTCAATTGACTAAAATTAGGAGATGTGTGATTAACCATCAATTATTTATGTTCCAACACCCTCCCCCCCCATTAGCACACAACTCTATAGATTCAAGAGGTGAAATTACGTCATTATGACACCCACCATAATTACAAATTATTGAATCCCAAGTATTATGCGGAGCTTGATAAATCTAGTGTCAATGAGAGGTTTGGTGAATATATCAACAACCTCATCTTATTCTATACAATATTCAAGAGAGACAACATTTTCATGAACAAATTGTCTCAAATAATGAGCATGGAGGTCAACATTTTTCATCTTACTATGGGAAACAAGATTTTCAACAATATGTATGGCACTCTAGTTATCATAGTATATTTTAGTTGAGGTTTGAATAGGAAGGCCAAGTTCCCCCAAAAGATGGTGAATCCATAATGCTTTAGTACTTGTTTGAATGGTGTCATGATATTCTTCTTTTGTAGTTGACAAAGAGACTACCTTATGTTTCTTGCATGACCACACCAAAGGTCTAGTGCTATAGTGACACACATAGCCAAAAGTGGACTTATGATCATCACCGTCGCCAGCCTTGGAGTCAATGAAGCTAACTAATGAATATGAACTTCGACAATACTTGATACCAAAATGAGTGATACTCTTGAGATAACAAACAAATTTTTTGACTTCTTTATAATGGCTTTCTTTAGGGTATTGCATAAACTGAGAAACCACACTAATAGAAAAGGAAATGCAGGTTGACTATGAGTAATATAAATAAGACTGTCGACCAATTTTCGATAGAGTGTAGCATCGACTACAAGTGTTTGACAAGTTTTGGTAAGATTTTCTCTAGAGTGAAAAGGGGTAGCACAAGGCTTGCAATCAGCCATGTTAAAATGTATCAACATATCCATCACATATTTAGACTAATAAATGAAAAATCCATCACAAAGTTGTAATAGTTGAAAACCTATAAAATAATGCAAAGTACCAAGATATGTCATGTCAAAGGAGTCAACAAGTTGTTTCTTCAATCTAAGGATGAGCTCATTATTATTTCCAATAATGAGTAAGTCATCTACATATACAACAACAATCAAGGTGTCTCCATTGATATGGAGTACATACAAGTTGTGATCAGATTCATACCATTTGAAACCAAGTTAAAGAAATAATATATCGATCTTAGCATACCAAGCTTAGGGAGCTTGCCTCAAACCATAAAGTGACTTCTTGAGTTGACATACCAACTTTGAATCTATCAAAAAACTAGGTGGTTTTTCCATGAAAATTTCTTCAAATAGGTCTCCATGAAGAAATGTTCTCATCACATCCATATTATGGATTTTCCATCCAAAACAAGTAGCAATGGAAAGAATCATTTGAACAAAGTTTATCTTTGTGGTAGGGGAAAAGGTGTCAGTGTATTCAATGCCTTCTTGTTGAGAAAATCCTTTCGCAAATAGGTTTTCTTTATGTCTCTCAACAACACCTTCAGAGGTAAATTTGGTCTGATAGACCCATCAACACTTCACAATGTTCTTTCCTTGTGGTCAGGTCACAAAGTCCCAAGTATGATTCTTCAAAAAAGAATCAATTTCTCTCTGCATAGTGAGCTCCCATTCAGGTTGTCCTTCAACATTTGAGTAGGAAAAAATATCAGAAGTTTCAAGTACATGAGTCATCAAGGCAACGTTGGCATGTTTCTTTTGACTTTGATTTTTTCATCCAGAGGAAACATATCGAGAATTATCTCTATAAACATCAATTGTTTTGGTATCCCATCAGGGTAGATAAGAAACAGGTGAACTATATTTCACTTCAGTAGGTCGATCAGAAGTCAGAGGGTCTTTAGTAAGAGGACTAGTTGAAATAGAGGACAAAATAATAGTTGAGTCGGAGGTCGATTGTTTAATTGAGACACAGAAGAAGTTAAACTCTCCAGTCGGAGGACTGAAGTATGGAACATGAGCTCCAATGTCAGAGACAACATCAAGGGGATCATCTTGCAAGAATCTAGAAGAGGAATTCAACAACTTAATGCCATAAGACTTCTCATCAAACTATATGTTGCATCTGATAATGATTTGTCATTTGACAGGATCAAACAGTCAATAGTATTTCGATTCTTCATAGTAGCCCATCATGATACAAGCATGGATCTTTGCATCTAACTTCTTTTTTCAATTATCATGAATGTGAGCCTAGGTAACACATCCAAACACATAGATGTGGTCGACTTAGGGCTTCTTCCCATACCATTGTTCAAATGGATTCATTGAAGGAATAGCTCAATTCGAGATGTGGTTGATAAGATAATTTGCACAATACACATCTTCAACCCATAAGCGAGGAGTCAAGTCTTTAGCCTGCAAAATACATATATCCATTTTGACTAATGTTTGATTATTTCATTATGCAACTCCATTTTTTTGAGGTGTGCGAGGGACCGACCATTGTTGGTCAATACCATATCGAAGTGGGTATTCTTCAAAGGTTCAATTTACATACTCACTGATGCAGGAGCATAGCTCCCAAGAGAACCATGCACAACCAGCTAGCTAGCACAACGTGCATTCAATGAAGAAGGAGAGGCACAACCCTCTCGTTTCAAATTTTGAATTTGGAATTTGTATTAAATGTTTATAAGGATGGTAGAGCCAAAGCCGTGCCTTTGAGCAGGTTGTAGTTAAAGAAGGCCTTTAATGGTTGTAAGGCTGAATCTAGCTCTGATCTGGACTAGACAACCCATTCAATGTAGAGTTAATGTAATTGAATAAGGTAGGTAGCTTGGAGGGAAGAGCTCAGAGAGCCCCCTCATGTAAAAGATCTTGGATCTTATGTTAGTAGTTGAATAGAGAGGAGAGGAGAGCTCTATGAGAGTTAGAGAAGAGGAGAGAAGTAGCCGAGACTCTGTCAAAGTCTAAGCTCAAGAACACCTTGTAAAGGAGGCATTTCATATTAATATAAAGAGCATATTTCCCACATGATTTTATGTGTGTCTTTATGTGTTTATGAATGTCTTTGTGTGTTCTTTATATGTTGTAGATGTATGGTAAGGTATGCATTTGCATGGACAGATAGGTTCTGCTATCTATGGGTTTTTTGATTCCAGGTTTGGGGTTTTTTGATTCCAGGTTTGGGGTTCTTTGAGGCTTCATGCCAAGAGGGTGTGACAGAACCCTGGGGGTTCTGAAAGCCAGTGCATAGATGCACTCCTGAATTCTTTGGAATTTGGACGAAGACATGCAAGGAGGGCGCACCAGCTGAAGTCATTGACTCAAGGAGGAAGCTCAAGGTTGTTGAACACCTTAGAGGTAGGACTGTGCACAGGAAAGCACAACAGAAGACATAATCACTGAGGGGTTATGTAGATCTCTGCCATGAGGGCATAGAGTAGGTGTAAATAGTGCACATGAGAACTCTACTGTGAATTCAAAGGGAAACCAGAATCACTGAGGATTCTGTGAGAGTTCTGCCAGGTGGGCATTGAGAATATGCACGGGTTGCATTGAGGAGGAGAACTCTATTTTCATTTCAGTGAAAAGATAGAACGTCTGAGGTTTTGTAGAAGCTCTACCAAGAGGGCATCGAGCTAGCGCAAGTAGTGCACAGGAAGAACTCTTTTGATTTATGGAACAGGAGAAGTGTCACAGGAGGACCTTCACAGGGTTACTGAACACCCTGAAGGCTCAGCAAGGAGTTTCTTGAGTAAATGGTTTCTAAGAGTGGAACCAAGTCTCCATATGAGGGAGATAAAAGGGTTAAGTCCCTTAGAGGTCTAAGAAATAGAGAATCTCAGGATGGATAGCACCTTTGTGTGTGAAGAGACCCTGCAAGGAGTGTAGAGGTTGAAGAATCCTTTAAGGATTCAAAGAGGACAAAGATCAGGAGGAAGAGTGCCTTTGTGTACAGAGAAACAACTACAAGGAGTGCAGAGGTAGAGAAACCCTTTGGAGGGTTCAGAGTTCGACGAATCTCAAGAGGGACAACGTCCTTCAAATACAAGCGAGAGCCGAGGAGACAGGCTTTACAAAAGAGAATGAAGGCTGAGACCTTCAATACTTAGAAATATTCCAAGGAAGGAAGAAGAGAAAAGGTCAGGAAGGAGCTACAGTTGTCATCGATTCAGGAACTAGAAGATATATGGACCATTGAATTCGTGTCCAGGTAGCAGCAAAAGAGCACACAAGGGAGAAACAGATATGGGTCGTCAGATCTAGCTCAGACAGATAGCCAATAGCCATTGGATCTGGGAGGAACTGCATGAGGTTTAACCCTCATATGAGAAGCGGGGAATGAAAGGCCTATTTCAGAATTTTAGCTACCAAGAGATACAAAGGGCAGGAGTCAGAACTCTTGACCCAAGAAATCTTGAAGGGGTCAGGACTGTCCATTCTGGAGGACAAGTGGTAGGGATCAAGATTATCTCGTGAATTTGGGTATTGTGAGTTGGGAGGCGGAGGCCTTTGCTCTACAAAATCCTAAATCATGAGATCACGATGAAATATGAACTGTTGATCGAGGAGGAAGGAGAGCCGTGAGATTTGGTGTCTCAATTCTTCGCGTATCGAAGGTTTGGGGTTTGGAGGAACTTCATTTCAACTATGGAAGTCATGAAGTACCGAGCACCGAGGCTTGCATGAACACGTGGCACATTTGATAGGTGGGCCACATAGTTGACAGGTGGCGTAACAACAAACACCAGAGGAAAGACGAAAGAGGTGATAGGTAGAGGACATGTTTCACCTGGGAAGGGAGTCAACACCCTATTGACTTCTCGTGTTGTGGGTTCTTATAAGAAAGGAGCACAAAGGCTCAAAAAATCAAGTCGCAAAGTTGTGAGCCATGATAAGTACTGAAGGGGTCAAATCTCCTCTGACTTTCGCATCTCGAAGTCTAGTAAAAGAAGGACCTAGAGGTTCAACCCTTCAACTCATGAAGTCACGAGTAGTGAGAGCTGCTAGTTGTTATCCCTAGTCAGTGGTCACCGATAGAGGTGCTAGCAAAGAAGGGGCTATACCCATATCATCATCTCAGGTATCGGGAGTTTGGAAAAGAGGAGTTGAGGGTCTTCGACCCACGAATTCGCGAGTTGCGAGTTGCGAAAGGCTCTTGTGCCAAGACCCAGTTGTGGTCGTGTGAGGGTGAAGCTCACGCCTAATGCTCATTTGCACAGGTGGGGTTTCAGAAGGACCTGTGGATCGGATTTGTCATGGGGTTTCAGAGAGGAACCAAAGGAGCCTCTTCGACTCAAGGATATTAGAACGATCTTGTGAGTGGATCTCGGCCCGAGGGTCAGGGGTCTGCGTCAGTGTGGTATCAGAGATCAATTCTGTCTGTATATTGTAGGCAGAGGAAGAAGGAGGAGAGAGAATACTTTGATGCACGTCATTTTGGTATCAAAGGTAGCTTGTAGAGACAAGCAATAGGAAGGCAGAGTGTTGGAACTCTGTGGCGATTGTTTGCAGGTGTGCAACAGTCAAATAGACATTCAGGAGGACTGAAGGGGACACTAGAAGCACTCAGGGTTGAAGAGTGACAGTAGCAGATTTTCCAGAAGGGCAGACATAAGGCAGGAAAATGGATATTGAAGGCCATAGACACAATGGAAATAAGATCCATCAGCAGTCGAGCAAAGTTGAGGTGGATAAAGAGCTCGCTGAGATTATAGCAAGGATGGAGGAACTTGCACTGCAGATGCAGAAGGATGCAAGATCACATTGGGTATATGAATGGCCCATGAAGACGAAGGTAAAATGACCAGTTAGGGAGATTTTGGCCAGAAGACAGTGGAGGCTATTGAAAATGTGGTTGAGGCATGCTGCAAGCCTCATGAATGATGAGAAGGAGATGGTTCAGGTGTGTGAACCAGAAGTTGGGAGAAATCTCAGTGATGCTGAGGATGAACTGAGGTCACAAAATGATCTCAAGGACTTCCAAGAGGGCAGAACAGAAACTTCCAATTGCCAAGAGGGCAATGAGATGAGATCGTTGCGGGATCTCATAGACTGTCAGGAGGACAACAGGGAAATTTCATGTTGCCAAGAGGGAAATGAGGTGAGATCACTGCAGGGTATCATAGACTGCCAAGAGGGCAGGACTGGAAATTCATATTGCCAGGTGGGAAATAAGATGAGATCCGAAGATCTCATAGACTTCTAAGGGGGCAACAGAGAAATCCCATATTTCTAGGAGGGCAAGGGAGAGCAGCTGAGTTCATATCAGCAAGGACAACTGACAGAGGAGAAGGGTCAGAAGGGAATTTTGATCATTGGAGGAATTGAAATATTCCTGCCACTTAGCTTAGTTGGGGCTAAAACCTGTGTTGCAAATGCAACAACAGGAGAAGGACAACCAACAGAGACTGTCATGGAAGAAGAAATGGAGTAGACACTGATGTTTTCCCAAGAAAAAGGAAATGATCATTTCGAGGAATGGCTCAACATTTTCAGCCAAGAAGATGAAAAGGAGACAACTGCAACACTGAAGATGATAGCGAGAGAAGATAATGGAGATAAGTTGATCACTCCATGGGATATAGAGTTGGAGATGCTGGAGGATTGGCTGAACAATCTAGAGCCAACAGATGATTGTCATGAATAGACAGTTAGGAAGATAATTGAAGAAGATCATTCTGAGGAATCGCTCAGATATTTCAGCTAGGGAGCTGAACAGGTGATGAAGACTGCAATACCGAGGTATGCAGCGGAAGATGAGGGAAAATTCCATCCTGGGAAGCAACTGGGAGAAGCTGGAGACATGCCAATAGGAGAAATGGCAGCAAAAACACTGCCACAGAAGGAAGTTGGACAACGATTTAGTGGTGAGACTGCAGAGATGAAATTTGCAGCAGAGTGGAAACTTAAGGCCATGAGGGATGGAGAAGATGGCATGGGAGATCATGATGATCTACCCATTTGCAGAGAAGAAATGCAGCTGAGAATACTGCAAAGACAGACCAACCAAGACAACAACTGGAAGAGGTGATTGAGTAGATATGAAAGCTGATGGTTAGATCAGTAGAAGCTACCAGCGAAGGGAAGCTAATCAGAAGGGAGACAACAACAATAGCAAAGAAGTGGAAGCAACAACAGCAACAGAGCCATGGAGTAGATGAACAACTCCATAGGATTGTTTGGGATCCACGAGGATTTCAACAACGACGCTGGGGAGATCATGAGCATGAGTCATGAATTTTTTGTAGCAGAGGAGTATGATGTAGGAGCATCACTCCCAATCTAGCCATGCACTAGCCAGCCAACCAACACAATGTGCATTCAATGAAGAAGGAGAGGCACAACCCTCTCATTTCAAATTTTGAATTTGGAATTTGTATTAAATGTTTGTAAGGATAGTAGAGCCAAATCCATGCCTTTGAGCAGGCTGTAGTTAAAGAAGGCCTTTAATGATTGTAAGGTTGAATCTAGCTTTGATATGGACTAGACAACCCATTCAATGTAGAGTTAATGTAATAGAATAAGGTAGGTAGCTTGGAGGGAAGAGCTCAGAGAGCCCCCTCATGTAAAATATATTGGATCTTATGTTAGTAGTTGAATAGATAGGAGAGGAGAGCTCTGCAAGAGTTAGAGAAGAGGAGAGAAGGAGATGTGACTCTGTCAAAGTCTGAGCTCAAGAACACCTTGTAAAGGAGGCATTTCATATTAATATAAAGAGAAGATTTCCTACATGAGTTTATGTGTGTCTTTATGTGTTTATGAATGTCTTTGTGTGCTCTTTATATGATGTAGATGTATGGTAAGGTATGAATTTGCAGGGACAGATAGGTTCTTCTATTTGTGGGTTCTTTGATTTCAGGTTTGGGGTTCTTTGAGGCTTCATGCCAAGAGGATGTGATAGAATGCTATGGGTTCTGAAATCCAATGCATAGATGCACTCCTGAATTCTATAGAATTTGGATGAAGATGTACCAGGAGGGTGCACCAATTGAAGTCATTGACTCAAGGAGAAACCTCAAGGTTGTTGAACACCTTGGAGGTAGGACTATGTAGAGGAAATCAAAGCAGAAGACAAAATCACTGAGGGGTTCTGTAGAGCTCTGCCAGGAGGGCATCAAGAAGGTGAAGATAGTGCACAGGAGAAATCTACTGTGAATTCAAAGGGAAACCAAAATCACTGAGGATTCTGTGAGAGTTCTACCAGGTGGGCATTGAGCAGATGCACAAGTTGCATTGAGGAGGAGAACTCTATTTTGAGTTCATTAAGAAGACATAACATATGAGGTTTTGTAGAAGCTCTATCAGGAGGGCATTGAGCCAGTGCAAGTAGTGCACATTAAGAACTCTTTTGAGTTCTGGAATAGGAGAAGTGTCACAGGAGGACCTTCACAGGGTTACTGAACACCCTGCAGGCTAAGCAAGGAGTTGCTTGAGTAAGTGGTTGCTAAGAGGGGCACCAAGTCTCCATCCGAGGGAGAGAAAAGGGTTAAGTCCCTTAGAGGTTTGAGAAACAAAGAATCTTAGGATGAATAGAACCTTTGTGTGTGTAGGGACCTTGCAAGGAGTGTGGAGGTCGAAGAATCCTTTAAGGATTCAAGGAGGAAAAAGCTCAGGAGAAAGAGTGCCTTTGTGTACAGAGCAATGACTGTAAGGAGCGCAGAGGTAGAGAAACCCTTTGGAGGGTTCAAAGTTCGATGAAGCTCAGGAGGGACAACGTCCTTCAAATACAGGTGAGATCCGAGGAGACAGGCTTCGCAGAAGAGAACAAAGGATGAGACCTTCAATACTTAGAAACCTTCCAAGGAAGGAAGAAGAGAAAAGCTTAGGAAGGAGCTATAGTTGTCGTCGATTCAAGAACTGGAAGAGATCTGGACTGTTGGATTCATGTCCAGGTAGCAACAGAAGAGCACACAAGGGAGTAATAGATCTGGGTCGTCAGATCTAGCTCAGAAAGATAGCCAATAACCATTGGATCTGGGAGGAACTGCATGAGGTTTAACCCTCATATGAGAAGAGGGGAATGAAAGGTATATTTTGGAATTTTGGCTACCAAGAGATACAAAGGGCAGGAGTCAGAACTCTTGACCCATGAAATCCTGAAGGGGTCAGGACCATCCATTCTAGAGGACAGGTGGTAGGGATCAATATTATCTTGTGAATTCGGGTATTGTGAGTTGGAAGGTAGAGGCCTTTGCTCTACAAAATTATGTTTCATGAGATCGTGATGAAATCTGAACCATTGATTGAGGAGGAAGGAGAGCCATGAGATATGGCATCTCGATTCATCGCCTATCAGAGGTTCGGGGTTTGGAGGAATTTCCTTTCGACTGTGGAAGTCGCAAAGTACCGAGCACTGAGGCTCACGTGAACACATGGCATGTCTGATAGGTGGGCCACATAGTTGACAGGTGTATTAACAACAAACGCCAGAGGAAAGACAAAAGTGGTGACAGGAAGAGGACACGTGTCACCTGGGAAGGGAGTCAACACCCTGTTGAATTCTTGTGCTTCGGGTTCTCATACGAAAGGAGCACAAAGGATCAACAACTCAATTCATGAAGTTGTGAGCCACGAGAAGTACTGAAGGGGTCAAATATCCTCTGACTTTTGCATCTTGGAGTCTCGTAAAAGAAGAGCCTGGAGGTTCAACCCTTCAACTGGCTAAGTCACGAGTAGCGAGAGGTGCTAGCTGTTAGCCCTAGCTGGTGGTCGCTGATAGAGGTGCTAGAAATGAAGGGGCTATACCCGTATTGTCATCTCGGGTATCAGGAGTTTGGAAAAGAGGAGTCGAGGGTCTTCAACCCATGAACTCACGAGTTGCGAGTTGCGAAAGGTGCTCGCGCCAAGACCCAGTTGTGGTCATGTGAGGGTGAAGCTCGCGCCTAGTGCTCATTCACAAAGGTGGGGTTTCAGAAGGACCTATGCATTAGATTCATTGTGGGGTTTCATAGAGGAACCAAAGGAGCCGCTTCGGCTTGAGATTAGAACGATCCTGTGAGCGGATCTTGGCCCGAGGGTCGGGGGCTACATCACTCACCGCCATTTTTTTATTTCAAACATTTGATGGCTCAACCACATTTATTTTTAGCAAAGGCTCTAAACTCTTTGAACTTCTCAAAGACAAGGTTCTTATTCTTCATAAAATAAACCCATGTAAAGTGAGAGAAATCATCAATGAAATTAAAAATGTACCTTGCACCTGCCAGTGAAGGTAGATTGATGCAACAAACATCATTGTGAACCAACTCTAGTAGGTTTTGTGCTTTCCATGCTTTTCCAGAGTCAAATGGTGATTGATGATGCTTCCCAAGCATATAAACCTTATAAACTCCTTTAGGGGGAAACACCTTTGGAAAACCAACAACCATGTTCTAAGTTGTTAATGCCTACATACTTTAGAAATTCAAATGTCTAAACCTCCCATGCCAAATTAGACTTCTCTCATTGGCGTGAGAAAAATGTGTAGTTGTTTTAGTGTTAGATCAAGTTGTTTCATGGGATTTGTACAAATGATCCATGGGGTTGAGAATCCCATTGGCGACAATTGACTTCCTTTTCTTCAAATCATGAACATAGAACACATATAGCCAAAATTCCATAATCTTACATGTGTATGTTATTTAAGAAAAAGACAACAGATTGGAACTGATATTTGGCACACTATAGACGTCGAAAATCTTCCTATATCGACAAGGAACATCACCTTAACCAACAACATCCAGAGAAAAATCATCAACAACATATATTTAATCTACTTAGCTTCATCCAACCACGCAAAAAAGAAGCCATACTGTCACACACCCACTACGACATAATACATTTTTCTCCTTTTCTCGAGGGACAGGATCCTCAAAATTGTACGGGGCTTAGCACAAGCTATCTCTCCCCTTTTTTCCACCTCCATGAGATCGTTGATCATGATCACAGGCCAACCAACTAGGCGTTGTTTCACATTTCATGACTCAACGATATAAGTGAGCTGAGTCTTTTGAGTCTGCAAACCCCGAAATGCTGAAATGTCTAAGAGGCTTCGATCAACAATTAGCCCCCTGGGCTATGCCTTGGTCCATATGACCACTTCTCATAAGACCGCAGTCTTATTCTCTTCAGGACTTATCAATACGAGAGCCCGACCTCTTATCAACGGGACTCTCGAATTACCGATTTTTGATTTCCCAAAATGGACTTTGTCACATTATCCCTCCTGGCTATGCCTTGATCTAGGTGACCATTCCTCATAAGACTTCCATCCTACTTATTTCGGGATTTTATGAATACGAGAGCTCGACCTCTTGTCAATGGGACTCCCGAATTCTCGATTTGTGAAATCTCGATGGACTCTTCCTTTCGAGACTCTCTTGAAATCCTGGATTGCTGCCACGTGTCCTCCCTCAGATGTACGGTCCTTGTTGTTCCGTGATTTTGCGACTTGCGACCCCGAGTGACACAGATGCTCTGTCAATTCAAATCCCTGGTATCTAAAATATCGATGGACTCTTGATCTTTGCCATGTGTCCTCCATGGATGGACGATCCATATTGATACGGGACTTCGCCAGGTGCGAAATCAAAATTCTCACCTTCCTCTTTTGTTCCTCGACATCCAAATTCCCAAAATGGGTGATCTCGCGACGCGTTTCCTCCCTTAATCGGATGGTCCAGATCTATTTCAGGACTTCCACCATGGAGTGTCCCGATATCTTTTCTTCGAGACTTCCGAAATCCCAAAGTCCGAAATCCTGATACCAACTCCTCTTTCAGGACTTTCACCTCTGTTCACGAGGGCTTAACCCTCATGCATCTCCTGACAGATCCAACAACTGTCGGTTTTTTTCTAACTAAGATCTGATGGTTTCGATCTGTCCTGCACTATTCACTCTCCCGTTGCTCCCTAGACGTGGAAAAGTCAACGGTCCATATAAACACACAGACCTTGGGGATCTATGGTCCCGATTTCTTCTCTACTCATGAAGATAAAGGAAAAGGGTTTAGGCATTTAACGCCCTTGTTTCTCCCTCCAATCTAATGGTCATGAATGACCATAGATCTTCCAACAGGATCTCATCCGTCGATTGATACTTATCCCTACGCTGCCATCTCAGGATTTCAAGAGGATCATTCTTCCTCGGACAGGGTTACTAAGACTTGCGCCTTCAAAACCTTTTTTAGGTTCTTGGTAAACTTTCCAAGAAGGGTATATCTATGGGGAGATCTATCCAGGATATTACTTGAGATGGATAAGGGTATAGATTTCTTGAGAATAGAGTTGAAGTCTGAATTAATTCAATATGTATGT
>JZKD02S1636974.1:471521-490043 GCA_000966675.3 Picea glauca
ATACGTGGTCCTTCCAATAAAAGCATGCAACCACCATTTCTGATTAAAACACCACACAAACAGTCTTATACTCAAACCATTCATAAACTGCACAGACTATGAGAATACATGTAAGCATATCAATTTCAAGATGCAAGATGATCATAAATTCCAGAATATACATTTCAAGATGCAATATGTAAAAAACTTATAAGAAATAACACCAGATGTGATTGCAACTGCTGAGAGGGGTGCTCGTTTCCACCCAATCATAGGCTCAACAAATCCCAATGGATTTACCACTAGCCACCCTCGAGCTAAGACCACGATGTTGTGAGACTGAGTCTCTGTTTTCCAGTGACCGAGAATGAAGGTTACTCTCCTTCTGTTCCACTGTCACTCACTCTGTATTTTTCCAGAGTTTTTTTTTCTTCTTTCCCTCGTGTCTACCCCTTGATCCCACACTCTTCCTGCCTTTTCTCCTTTCGAAGAGGTTGCGTGTGGCATGATCTTCCTTGTGATGGTCAGGTATAAGGACTCTATAGATGGGTGTTTCACTCGCATCCCTCATTACTGATGAGGATCCCTTTACCTACCAACCTGACGAGTCATTTAATTCGGGGCCATCGAGCCGCTTTTGGTTCTCCAGGCCAGTGAAGTCCAAATACGGTATTGGTTTTGGTGGAAGTTAACGCCACCATTCTAGGTTCCTTCCACCACCTTTCTTCAGCCATCATGGTCTCTTTTTCAGCACATCCCCCTCTCAACAGTCCTACAATATATATATTTGTAATATCATTCACATTCATCAACCTTTTTCACAAGGTCCATTCACATCACACATTCACATTTTTGAGTTTGCCACAATACTTAGCCATTATAGTTATTTTTACAGACTGGGGGAAATAGGGTGTTACACATACTTAGCCATGTGGTGAGTGCACCTAGAGTCGACTACCCATTCATTTTCAAAGAGTGAGACAATAAGGCCTGATAAGTTTTGACTTGGAAGGTAAAATTATCAGTGGGTCGACATACAATGAACACACCTCCTTCAAGACATTTAACCTTCTCCTATAAACAATCTCTCTTTTTAAAGTATACTTTTTCCACATGTCCATTCTTTCCATAGTACTGACATGTCTTCTTGTTTCGACTACCTTGAGGTGCATATGTCTTCCCTTTAGGTTCCTAGTTGCGATATGCAAGTTTTTTTGTAGAGGCATCAAATAATACTTTATCCCTGGGATCTATATTTCCCTTTCCCTTCAGAAATTGGGTTTGATGTTTACCACCCATCTTTCCTTCATCAAGAAATTTGTGTTAATCAGTAGTCAAAATACCACATAAAGATTCAAAGGTGTAATCCTTACCATCTTCCTTTTGTGCTTTCCATATGGTGCAAAAAGTCAATGGGAACACGTCTGATGGTGTTCTCAAGTTCATTGGTACTAGTTTGAATAGTTGTCTATCCTTATTCCAATAGTTCTTTCCACATTCACCCAGTTTCAACTAGATTTATTTGACACACACCAAATATCCCTCCATTCTCTCAAAGGAATGAGGATCGAGAGAGATCAACTCTTTCTCCAATTTCATGATGTGGATCTTTTCGACTTAGTTGAGCAATGACTTTAGCTTCTTTCAGAATTGTTGAAGGAATATGACCATGTTTCTGAGTTTCAGGTTCATGCTGCATTTGTCTTTGTAGATCGAATAAACTCTGCAGTAAAATTGCGTTAAATTTTTATTTTCTTTTCTTGTTCTTTAATCATCCTTTCATTGTCGTCCTTACAACTTTGTAATTCGACCATGAGGCTCCTCACAGTCTCATCTAGACCTGTAGGGGTCCCTACTTCCCTCCTTTCATCAGAATATTTATCTCTATTGTGGGAGCCCTCTCCCATTTCATGGTGAGTCACCATACTATGCATTGATAATTTCCCGCGGTTGATCTTCCGCTTGTGTGAAAAAAAGGAAAAACACTGGTTGTTAGTCAATATTTATATTTATTTATAACTAGTACACAATTCATATTTTCACATGTGCACACACAATAGGGGTTTTTCATTCTTAACTTCGTCTTTTGATTAGGAAGGTTAAGACAGGGGGTTACTCTCTTTAGGAGTGTTCCAAACAGAGCTTCTACGCAACTCGTTCAAGAGCCCAAGTAGGCCAAGTGTTGTAACCATGCTCTGATACCAATTTGTCACACACCCACTTCGGCATAATAAATTTTCCACCTTTTCTCGAGGGAAATAATCCTTGAAATTGTATGGGGCTTAGCACAGGTTAGCTCTCCCCTTTTTTCCACCTCCATGAGATCATTGATCATGATCATAGGCCAAACAACTAGGTGCCCTTTCACATTTCGTGACTTAGCGATATAAGCGAGCCGAGTCTTTTGACTCTACAAACCCTGAAATGTCGAAATGCCAAAGAGGCTTCAATCAACAATTAGCCTCCTGGGCTATGCCTTGGTCGATATGACCACTTCTCATAAGACTGCAGTCTTATTCTCTTTGGGACTTATCAATACGAGAGCCCGACCTCTTATCAACGGGACTCCCGAATTATCGAATTCTAATTTCCCAAAATGGCATTTGTCACATTAGCCCTCCTGGCTATGCCCTGATCCAGGTGACCATTCCTCATAATACCACCATCCTATTTCTTTCAGGATTTTATGAATACGAGAGACCGACCTCTTGTCAACAGGACTCTCGAATTCCCAATTTGCGAAATCCTGATGGACTCTTCCTTTCAGGATTCTCCTGAAATCCTGGATTATTGCCACGTGTCCTCCCTCAAATGGATGGTCCTCATCATTCTGCGATTTCATGACTTGCGAACCCCAGTGACACATATCCTCTATCAATTCAAATCCCCAGTATCCAAAATACCAATGGACTCTCGATCTCTGCCACGTGTCCTCCATGGATGGACAGTCCAGATTGTTTCGGGACTTTGCCAAGTGCGAAGTCAAAATGCTCACCTTCCTCTTTTGTTCCCTGATGTCCGAATCCCCGAAATGGGTGATCTCGTGACACGTGGCCTCCCTTAATCAGACGGTCCAGATCTATTTTGGGACTTCCACCATGGAGTGTCCCGATCTCTTGTCTTCGAGACCTCTGAAATCCCAAAGTTCGAAATCCCGATACCAACTTCTCTTTCGGGACTTTTGCCTCTATTCAAGAGGGCTTAACCCTCATGCATCTCCTGATAGATCCAACGGCTGTCGATTTTTTTCTAACTAAGATATGAGGGTTCAGATTTGTCTTGCGTTGTGCACTCTCTCGCTGCTCCTTGGACGTGGAAAAGCCAACGGTCCAGATACTCCCACAGACCTTGGGGATCTACGGTCTCGATTTATTCGCTACTCACGAAGATAAAGTAAAAGGGTTAAGGCATTTAACGTCCTCATTTCTTCCTCCAATCTAACGGTCGTGAATGACCGCAGATCTTCTGACAGGATCTCATCCATCGATTGATACTTATCCCTACACTTCCATCTCAGGATTTCAAGAGGATCATTCTTCCTTGGATAGGGTTACTAAGACTTGCACCTTCAAATCCTTTTTCAGGCTCTTGGTAAGCTTTCTTGGAAGGGTGTACTATGGGGAGATCTATCCAGGATATTACCTAAGATGGATAAGGGTATAGATTTCCCAAGAACAGAATTGAAGTCTGAATTAATTCAATATGTGTGTGTGTGTGTGTGTGTATATATATATATATATATATATATATATATATATATATATATATATATAAACATAAGTCGTACGTGGTCCTTCCAATAAAAGCATGCAACCACCATTTCTAATTAAAACACCACACAGATAGTCTTATACTCAAACCATTCATAAACTGCATAGACTATGAGCATACATGTAAGCATATAAATTTCAAGATGCAAGATGATCATAAATGCCAGAATATACATTTCAATATGCACGATGTAAAAAACTTATCAGAAATAACACCAGATGTGATTGCAACTGCTGAGAGGGGTGCTCGTTTCCACCCAACCATAGGCTCAGCGACTCCCAACGGATTTACCACTAGCCACCCTCAAGCTGAGACCACGATGTTGAGAGACTGAGTCTTTGTTTTTCAGTGACTGAGAATGAAGGTTACTCTCCTTCTGTTCCACTGTCACTCACTTTGTATTTTTCCAGAGTTTTTTTTTTCTTCTTTCCCTCGTGTCTGCCCCTTGATCCCACACTCTTCCTACCTTTTCTCCTTTCGGCGAGGTTGCGTGTGGCATGATATTCCTTGCGATGGTCAGGTCTAAGGACTCTACATATGGGTTTTTCACCCGCATCCCTCATTACTCATGAGGATCCCTTTACCTACCAACCTGGCGAGTCATTTAATTCGGGGCCATCGAGCCACTTTTGGTTCTTTGGGCCAGTGAAGTCCAAATACAATATTAGTTTCGGTGGAAGTTAACGCCACCATTCCAGGTGCCTTCCACCACCTTTCTTCAGCCATCATGGTCTCTTTTTTAGCACATCCCCCTCTCAACAGTCCTGCAATATATATATTTATAATATCATTCACATTCATCGACCTTTTTCACAAGGTCCATTCACATCACACATTCACATTTTTGAGTTTGCCACAATACTTGGCCAGTATATTTATTTTTAAAGACTGGGGGAAACAGGGTGTTACACATACTTAGACATGTGGTGAGTGCACCTAGAGTCGACTACCCATTCATTTGCAAAGAATGAGACAATAAGGCCTGATAAGTTCTGACTTGGAAGGTAAAATTATCAGCGGGTCGACATACAATGAACACACCTCCTTCAAGACATTTAACCTTCTCCTCTAAACAATCTCTCTTTTTAAAGTATACTTTTTCCACATGTCCATTCTTTCCATAGTACTAACATGTCTTCTTGTTTCGACTACCTTGAGGTGCATATGCCTTCTCTTTAGGTTCCTAGTTGCGATATGCAAGTTTTTGTGTAGAGGCATCAAATAATACTTTATCCCTAGGATCTATATTTCCCTTTCCCTTCAGAAATTGGGTCTGATGTTTACCACCCATCTTTCCTTCTTCAACAAATTTGTGTTAATCAGTAGTCAAAAGACCACATAAAGATTCAAAGGTGTAATCCTTACCATCTTCCTTTTGTGCTTTCCATATGGTGCAAAAAGTCAACGGGAACACATCTAATGGTGTTCTCAAGTTCATTGGGACTAGTTTGAATAGTTGTCCATCCTTATTCCGATAGTTCTTTCCACATTCACCCAGTTTCAACTATATTTATTTGACACACACTAAATATACCTCCATTCTCTCAAAGGAATGAGGATCGAGAGAGATCAACTCTTTCTCCAATTTCATGACGTGGCTCTTTTCGACTCAGTTGAACAATGACTTTAGCTTCTTCCAGAATTGTTGAAGGAATTTGATTGCACTAAGGTGAAATTGAATCTCACACAAGATGTAGGTCGTAATGACCTCTACATCCTCATTCTTCTTTCCATCAACAACAAACTTCCCATGTTCATCTATTGGATATTGAATTGCAAGATTCGTATATTGCCACATTCCTTTTCTCTTCAGTAGGATTTTCATAGCTGGTTCCCATACTACATAATTTGATCCATTCAAAAAAACATGATCAATATTTGAATCCATTTTTGATATCTAGAAAAAAATTTGGTCTGTTTCAATAAGTTCCAATCAACAAACCACTGACCCAAAGTTAATCACACAACATATTTAACTCAAAAAGGTTTGCAGATAACAGGTCCATGTTTTAAACCAGCAACTATGATACCATGTTGGGGAATAGGGTGGAACATGACATGAAACAGAGAACACAATATTGCGGATAATCAAAGAGGAATTAAAAAAATCAAAGATAAAGGGTGGTGTCTAAAGACACTGTTACAACACTTAAGCAAAGTTCATAGTGATCAAAACATCATAGTGCATGTTGTACATCTTGATCTGCATGATCTATTTCACAATCTCTAGGATTGATAATGACCCAAGGGTTCGACTTTTATAGTCTCAATATCTAACCAACTTCCATAGAATTTGGAATATCTTTTCCACATGTAACTATCGATTGTTAGAGTTGAATCTGCCAAATCTACTTTTTCAAGTCAACTTGACAAGGATGCTTTACCCGACCGCCTATGCATACAACTCGTAGTCTAATTTTAGGTTGTTTGATCCATCACCCTACTATCTTTGACTATTGGTCAATTATCAAACCAACAAGAACATCGACTACTCGAACTATTGGTGTAGTGTGTTGGTCGATTATTCAACCAACTTTATCTAGATTTAGGTCGACCTCTCAATCGACTGGACCTGGGAGATATGTGATGAACCATCGATGCTTGATTTTCCAACAATACCCATATGTGGATCAATTGGAAAGCATGTTCCATGTGCCTACACACATAAAAATCAATGGATAAAATAATTCCATAATCACAATCAAAGCATAACATTAATTATATGACATTTTTGGGTACGCTAATGCAATCCAATGTCAATATATAGTTATGGTTTCCTATCACACTAGGAAAATTGTTAGTAGCATCTACAAGTTAATGTATCCAACATTTTCATTTTAATGTTTCATAACCATATGAATTGAAAACCTCATTTATGTCATATCAGTGCACATTTAATTTGTCCATATCATCATATAAACATGTAATGAACCCGTTCAAAATCATAGTTTAAAAAAAATAAGATAATTAAAATTTTGAGTTCCATCATCAAAGTACAAGTCGATAAGATGTCTCATTTATAAAAATTCCCTCAAATAATAACATCTAGTTTTTCAAATAGGTAGGAACAAATGGGGTACTACATACACCCCCTTTTCATGAAACTTCATCCTAAAGTTTTAGAATAAGTATGGAAGCTACTTATTAATCTTAGTTGCATCATCCCATGTAGTGGAGTTGGGACTATAAATACTCCATTAGACCTTTACTTGATCTACCAAGTGACATCAAAGTTGTCGAGTACGTTGGTCTAAAATGTGGATGGGTTTTGCCATCAAGGCCCTTCATCCAACATGTGCAACAAACTCAAATCAATCACTTGAGAATGATCTAAAATATAATGATGTAACACAGGCACATGAAAAACATCATGCATATGATCTAATGATGAAGGAAATGCAAGACTATAGGAAATCAATTCCTTTCTTTCAAGAATTTAAAATGGTCCCACATATCATGGTGACAACTTATCTCCTTTAATAGACTTAATTGATATCTTTTTTAGTCTCACCCACAAGAATACTTTGTCCCTGAGTTTGTAGTTTCTATGAAATCTACGTGCATCCGCGTAACTCTTTTGTTTATCTTGTGTTTCCTTTAATATTCCCTTAATCACTTTCATTTTTTATTAAATTTCTCAAATTAATTCTAGTCCAACCATGACTCTATCCTCTAATATATCCCAACCAAGAGATGTCCTACATGGTCTACCATACAAAAAAATTGAATGGTTCCATATTTATCAAACTTTGATAATTATTATTTTATGCAAATTCAACAAGAGGTAAAAATTCTTCCCATCATTTTTGTTGATCCATCACATACATACATAACATATCTTCCAATATTTGATTTAGTATTTTATTCTATCCATTAGTCTTTGGGTGGTATGTTTTACTGAAATTAAGTTACGTTCCCAATGCTTCTTGGAAACTCGTCCAAAATCTTCCCATAAATATTGACCTTTTTTCTGAGATTATCTTCTTTGGAATTCCATGTAAATTTACTATCTTGTTAATAAACACCCTTTCAATATCCAATTCTTGGAAAGTAGTATTTACTTGGATAAAGTGTGTACTTTTGGTCAAAGTGTTTACTACCACAAATATAGAATTGTGTCTTCTCGATGTCATGGGTAATCCAACAATAAAATCCATCAAAATCACTTCACATTTCAATTTTGGTATCACATGTGGTTGTAAAAATATTTCCATATGTCGATGTTAATCATTCACTTGTTGACACCCAAGACATATGGCTACAAAATTAACTATATCCTTCTGCATTCCTTTCTAAAAGCATAATAGTTTTAGGCATGCATTCATTTTCTTGACTCTTGGATGAGCCATCTAAATTGTTCTATGAACCATATAAATTTTTCTATGAGATTCTTTTAATATCAAATATCAAATTTCATTGTTTAGTGTACATATATCCTTCAATAAAATCATATTAATCCATCGTCATCCGAGGCATATCCTTCATATTTCAAAATTCTCATTAGTTCATTCTCTAGTTCCAATTTAACTTCTTTGTACCATTTGTATTATAATTGTAACTTCAATATATTTTCTTGTAAATTCATCTTTAATAGCATAATTGAGAACACACGTGGTCTACAACTCAAAGCATCCACCACTCTATTTATTTTTCCTTTAATGTATGGTACATCAAAATCATCCTTTCTTAGTAATTATGACCATCTCCTATTTCTGACATTCAAATTACTCTTCATAAATATGTTTTGAAGTTCGTGATGATCTATCTTCAACTCAAATTTCCTTTCAACTAAATAATGCCTCCAAATTCTTAGTGTGTAAATTATCACTGCAAGTTCAAACCATTCATCATGTAATTTTTTCATGTGGTCAAATCTTTCTTAAAGCATAAGTAATCACTCTACCTTATTACATTAGTACTCCACCTAATAATTCCTTCGGCACATCCATACATACAAGAAAATATTAATCCATATCTGATACCTTCAAAATAGGAGTTGTCTTCAATAATTTATTAAGTTTTTGAAATGCTTCCTTACACCATTTTTTCCATATAAATTTCTTATTCGTTTTTTGTAATTTAGTAATAGGATTTTCAACTTTTGAAAAAACTTCCACAAATATTCTATGATATCTTGTCAAACCCATAAAAATACGTAATTCAAGTACATTAATGAGTGCCAACCATTTCACAATTGCTTCTTTCTTTGTCGTTTCTACGGTGATTCCTTCTTCGAAAATTATATGTCCCAACTAGTGAATCTTTGACTCATAAAATGAGCATTTACAAAGTTTTCCTTATAAATTGTGCTCTCTAATACATTGTGATACCTTTCTTGAATGTTCTTCATGCTTCCCTCATGGATGAGAATATATTAAAATATCATTCAAAAATATGTGTACAAACTTATCAAGGTACTATCAAAATACTCATTAAGCTCATCAATACTCCTGGTGCATTCATTAATCCAAAGGGTAAAACTACAAATTCATAATGCCTAGATTGTGTATTAAATGTAGTATTAGGAATATCTTATTCCTTTATTCTCAATTTATGATATCTTGATCTTAAATCTATCTTAGAAAATACTTTAGCTCCTTTCATTTGATAAAATAAACCATCAATTGTAGTTAACATGTATTGATTCTTTATTGTCACTTTGTTCAACCATCGATAGTCGATAGAAAGTCTCCATGATAAATCTTTCTTATTTAAAAATATCATTGGTGATCAATCCTGATGGTGATATACTTAGACACATAAATCCAAAATATAGAAGTTCCTGAGTTGCACGTGCAACTCTCATAAATTTGGAGTCATCATATGGTAAGGATCCTTTTCTATAGGTTCCATTCCAAATTTAAGTTCAATTGTGAACTCCAATTATTTTTTAGGTGGAAATCCAGGTGATTCCTCTGAAAACTTTGACAATAATGGGAATTGTTCCAAACTCACTATATCCTCCTTCTTGTTCATAGTTGTTACGACATATAATTTACACCATTTTCTCATACTTTTAATTAGTTTTAATGTTGAGATGAATCTTACTTACACTCTGCCATTCATCCCATCTAAAATTATTTTATGAATTGTGTCAACTACAAAACAAAGATTCCTATTCTTACAGTCTAATATTGTTTCATGACTCTCTAACTAGTCCATTTCTATTACTATATCATAATATCCCAAAATAATTTAATACAATGACACTAAGGTTACACATACATCTAATCTAATATCATGATTCTTAGCTAAATTCCCTACTTCTAACTTAATTCTGGAAGCCATCTCTACTTTGCAAAATTCTTCTTGATCTATTGCCATCATCTTTGATTTTAACAATGCATTATAAGAATTTAAATTTTATGTTTCTCTTGGATTTATCAATATTGAAAAACTAATATTATTACTCTTACTTGATGTCTCCAGTACAATGGATTGATCCCCATCTTGGTGGTTGTTCATTGTAGCATGGATCTGATGAGATTTACCCAAATCATCCATTGTAATTGACTAACTCTTTTCTACACACACAAACACTCTCTTTGAAAATGTGGTCCTCCACATATCTAGCACCCCCTCTTAGGTGTTTGGCTCTAACTTCTCGACTGGGAAAAAGTAGGTTTTCTCATCTATTTTGTTGGTCAAGTATGTTGTGTTGGTGGTTGATATGGTGGCCTATAATTACCAGTCAATCATATCTATGTACTCATCACCGGTTCTCTCGAGATATCCCTTCATTCTGTTGTAGGTATCAATGTACTAGATAATTGTGATGTTTATATCTATCCATTGTACCTAAAGGTGTCAATGGTATTAAATAACGACTACCCACAAGCTCCTCCTAAAATATTATAGCCCTTTGAGATACCTCATGGAAACTATGAAGCATCAATATCCTCACTTTAGATCTAATTTTATAGTTTAGGCCATACATAAACTTGTTGACCTACAACTTTTTTGTGTTCAGATGTAGTGCATATCTCAACAATTCCATGAACCTAACCTCATATTTAGGTATTGTTCTATTGTTTTGTCTTACTGATTTAAACTCATTTATTTGTATTTCAATAAATTCCTCAAAAAGGTAATGTTCTCTAAAATGTTCCTCAAACCATTCCCATGAAATTTTAGATACATCCATTCCCAACCATGGCAATAGGGTATGCCACCAAAGTAAGACACTTCCCTTTAGTCAGAATATGCCCATATGTACATGGATATTCAAGGTGTAATACCTCAAAGAAAAACACATTTCCATCTTTTCCAACTAGGCTTCAACCGTATGTCCATTTGTAGAACCCCAAAAATTTAGAAATTTCACCTTTTCTAGCTCTCTATGTGCATGGTTACAGGAAAGATTTTGTGATTCTTCACCATGCACAAGACTCATCTTTCTTCTCTTTTCAATATTTTCATTAGCACACTAGACATCCTCTGAAATGAATTCATCATAATGATCACTTCTCTAGTAAGTATATGTCCTAGTTCTTGACCATGTTCTTCTTCCCTAAGCGACGATTGTGGAGGTCTAAGTGGTGGTAGAGGTAGATGTGGACCTCCTCCTTTGGTTTTCATTCCCTTCCTTTTTATTTTACTCATGTTACTTGATATGAGAAGTAAATTTGAATTTGATTAATTTGAATTTCATTTTCTTCAATAAATAATAATAAAATTGTAATGTGTTGTTGATCTAAAAGATTGTTTTAAGATCTCAAGACCAAAATCACAAATATATGAAGCCCCTTGCATTTTTATATAGGTGTTACTCCTCTTTTTATTATGAACAAAAAAAAAAAAAAAATGATAAGGACTAGACCTTGTTAAAAGCTAAAATTCTCATTCAAAACAAAACCTGAGATTGGGACCATGTACCTTTAAAAGAAAACCAAATATATACAATATTCACAATGTAAATGAACCAAATGAGTATAATAAATAATAAGTTTGCATTTTCATCACAACATTCATCAAGATAGTAAAAGGTATCCACAATAAAGAGACAAGAAATATGGATCACAAATATAAGAGAACTTTAAATGATCATTCCATTAAACACCGAAAATATTATGATGGATAAAACATTTGGAAACTCAAGCTTCAAATCAAAGTATTCGAGAATAAAATAATATATCATCCCAAGTACTTCTATAGAATTCTCAAAAAAGTAATATAAGTCTTTAAATACAAATTAAATGTCTTTAAAGATAAGATATGCATTCTCCCTTCAAAGAGGATTGAGATTGGGCTCCCACAGACCATAAAAAGTAATGACTTGGAAGATAGGAGGAAAACAATCAAGGGTTAGCATGATCTTTGCAGAATATTGGGAAATAAAGGCAATGTGACAAATGATTGTAGAAGAAAAAGATAGAAAGGGGGAATAAGGTCGTTTCTTGAATCATTGTGATGGAAAGTACTCATAACCTTTACTTACTTGCAGTTGATTCCTTTATAGATGCATGTTGTGGTTGAGGTGGCATAACTGTTGTAACTGCTTTTTTATTTTCTAGTTTGGTAATTCAGATTAATGTCTTTTTAAACCACTCAATATATTCCCTTAAAGGTGCCACTATAATTCCATGCTTGGTTTTAATTTCAAATAATTTATTTTCAAATTCCCTCATATCCATCTCTGATTGATGCAATGTGTCATCAACTTCATCATTCATGTTGATATAGCGAACCAAACATTTTTCAACTTCCTCTTCAGAGAATTCTATAGTTTTGGAAAATTCATTTTCCCAGGCTACTTTTAATGCATCAAGTTGTCCCATTAAATATTATTTTGATAAAATCATGGTATCCATAAACAAATTGGGACCATATAGTTCCTTTGTAAGATTCACAAGTTTAAGAAATAAATCACACTTTTTATTTCTCAAGACATCAGTTTCATTTATCATCTCCTTTAATTCTTTAATTCTTCTTATCCAACATGCATTGACCTCCCTCATCCAATAATGAGAAGGAATTTTGTGTTCCTTCCTATTGGATTCACTTAAGCTCGAGCCCTTAGCTAAAAATGTATTCATAACTTCCCCGAAAAAAATTTCATCATTTTCTAAGTCCTTTTGCACGTATTCTTTGAAATTGTGTATTCTGGATGAAAAGCTAGCAATACTTTGGAAAAGATCAAAAATTTCTTGGATTATATCAATTCTCTTATGTATGGCATCACCAACATATTTTCTTATAGCTTGTAATAAGCTTGATGAGCTTTTATATTCTCTGCTACTTTCTGGGGCATTTTCTAAAACAAGTATAGGTTGGATTGAATTCAAATCTTCAAGAAACAATGGTCTTGGTACCAAAGAAACTTATAAATATTTTATCCTCCTTTTCAACTCTGAATTTTCTTTTTCCATATTATCAATAAATTGTCACAAAGCTTCTCTAGTTTCCATGTGGAATTCTGCAATTTTTTATGGTGCCACCCCATCAAAGTCAATTGAAGATTTCCATCTTTCCGATGACCTTTTATTCTTAGTATTCACTTTTTCCAACAACAATTTCTTAGTCTCATGATTGTAAGCTACATGGTGCAAAGTAACAAACTCCTATTCAAATATTTTATTCTCCTGGGTAATTGTAGCATCAACTATTTCCCTAGTTTCCAATAATTGTTGTGCAGACCAACTAGGTTCTCCAATGAGATCATTTATGTCCATTGTGCATGGAATCTCCTGGAATTTAGGTATGCTTATCCTTGATGTTGATGTATTCCTCTTTCTTTTCCCATAAGTATATTCAATATGTGTTTTTAAATATTTTTTCTAGGTGGGTCTTTATCTCCACTATCGTCTGACCTTCCAACTGATGTTTTTCTGATCTCCATGCCACTAGTTTTATTCTTTGTTCTCGATGGAATGTTCCTTTGGGATATTGTTGGAAAATCATGGTTTTGATTTGTCACTTCATTTCCATGTTTTTTGTGACCTTCATTAGTGCTATTTATTTCTCTTGTGTCATTTGAAACTTGGTAAACTGCAATTTCATGGAGATCTAAATTATCTCTGCCACCCACCTAAAATTGTTCAAAATTAGTGAAATGTGAAGAGTACCCTACTAATTCCATATGTGTATTAATGTTTTTATCTGGGTCAAAACCCTAAACAAATTTAGCTTCCTTTAAGCCCAATTGTTCATGATGTCCTATCAATTCGTTAAGGTGAGTTATATGCTTCACAGTAAATTTCCCAATTTTCCATGGTAGGGGTATGAATTTTTTTTTCCTCTTATCATGGAAGAAATGGGCCTAGGTATTGTGTTGTATGCATATTTCCTCGAAAAAGAGTTTATCTGATACATAGAATGGTAAAAGAAAAGGATTCTCCTCACTACCAAACAATCTGATAACAACAAATTCTTCAAACATTTCATAAGTTCCTTTCCTGGAGATAAAGGTAGTTGCTTCCAGGGATAGTCTCGATGTCCTATGACTAAAAAAAAACTTTTTGAATTCTGAGATGAAGTTGTTATGAACTGGGTAAAAATTGTATTGAGCTTTGTGTTTGTACAGGATTGAATACAATGCATAAAATGGTTCCATCTTAAAATCAACATGCTTTCCCTTGGTAAGTCTTCAAACACATGTCCATAAGTGATGGCGAAAATGAGGTAAGAAGTCATTTAAAACTTCCAATTGTTCTTTAGGTTATTCAATTGGAAAGAAATTTCACTTAAATGAGATAACCCCAATCAATAGTGGCTTTTTCATGCAAGTCATAGTGCATGGCATATATAACATTTATTTACATGAACATATTAGATTCCAAACCGATAGTGTGATGAATAACCATGCAAATTCTCTGTATGGGTATTTTAATGAAGTTACATAAATCCTGGAGGCACCGAAGTTATTGGTTGGGTCCTACAAATAATTTCTCATACACATATCTCTTCCTTTATGCTTCTTCAAAAACTCTACGACTTCTTCATTTATGAATCGCATGGTAGGTGTAGGGAGTCATAGCATTTTGGAGAATGTTGAAGGACCTAGAGAAATTGGTTGATGTTCCTAGAATTGGATTATTCTCCTTTGAAATATGAAGTTTTTTGTGCACCATTGAACAACCTCTTTGAAGTCTATCACTTCCAGAACACAACCTGCTAATGCTACTCCTGACATGATACCATATGTAACACCCTACTTAGTGTTAATAATTTTACCAAAAATAATTGTGCGTAATGTGTCATGTCAATTAGTAATACATGTATATCTTGTGTCAACCTTCACATATTGCACTAGAAATATATCATTAATAAGGCTGCCATATTTTTAATAAAATATTTATCACATATTAAATTTATGTCCCCTTCATGTGATATCATTTCTTATAAATTATTGCATAATACATATAATGTTCCCTGTTATCCCCTAGCCTAGGGATAACTAAGGAGATGTGGTCTCGAGGCCCAAAGGTTATAGAAATGAATTATTGAGAGCTATTTGACTTGAGCATGGCCCTGGAGGGCCCTTATTTTCTTTAGTGCAATCCACTTATCACTAGTAGCAGTATCCATCCCACCAGCCTAGTCCTGAAGTAGAAGTGGGTCTTTCTCCATGAGGTAATGAGTCTAGGTATCATGGTATGTATCACTCTGATTTTTCAACAACTTGACTAGGTTGTATTGAATCCTTCTTCATTTCATAACATTTGCTTGGAAATTATTCTTTTTTCCTCATTTATACCTAGAAGGATGAAACGATGCCCTAGTAAGTTGGTTTCCCTTTAGGATGGGTTGCTACTAGGTGGGTATGTGAAAAGTCATCATTCATTCCCTCCATACTTACCACTTTCCATATTTATTCCTTTAATTTCCCCTATCCTTGTTTGGGCATTGGGATTGGCTACGCTAGTAAGGGTTGTAACTTACCTTGTGGGAAGAAGGGGCTAAAGTCCCAAAGGATAAAAGTAGCTAGCAAGAGTTAAAATCCAATGTTGAAACCTTTGATATGCTTCACCAGGGATCCCCAAGAAAGCAGTGAAAAGATTATTGGTAAGAAAATGGGACCCATAAGATACATAAACATTCAAGGTACTAGTTGATGGATAGGAGGTCTCATCACAAGTTAACCTATTATGACCATGGGTATGTAGCGGTATGACACTACCACCTATATGGCCATCAAACCAGGGTAGTGGCTCTTGGTGGCATAGCCAAGATAAAGGGCGTCTCATCACAAGCCAACCTTCCCATTTATGTGAATTGTTTGTGGATAATGTTGCCACCTATGGTCATCAAGCCAGGACAGTGGCCCTCAAATTTTCCCTTGAAAGCAAAAGATCAAAAGAAATAAAGATAAGAATAAAAGGAAATGAATGGGATAGGAAACAATTGCATTTATGACAAGGTGTAGCTCACCCTCTACAAAGGGACCCACGGGTAAGACTTTGCATTTCCTTGTTTTTACATGCACCCCATGCCCAAATACTTACCCTATGCCACCTCATGCACTTACATGAATTTGATTGGATCCAACCTGGGGAACACCCCCAAATTAAGAGAGGTTATCCCAATAGGAAACATTGATACCTTCTACAAACCTACCTTGTCAAGTTGTATAACATATTTGAGCATTTGTTTGGGTTAAGGGGGGTTTGATGCACATGTTTGGGTAATTTAATTATTTGATGTGATTTATATGCTATGATCCATGTGACTTATGAACACTTGGAGGGAGTACTTGTTGTAGTTGCAGGACCTTGCCCGATGGATAGGTACACATGAGGGAATGATTAGCTTGAACCTTCATGGGGGCTTAAAGCCCACAGATAGATGTTGTAACTACAGCTAGGGGTAAGAATAAATTAAATATTTGCACCAGAAAAAAGAAGGATGTTTCCTTTAGAGGAACTCTGGCAGACCTAGACCTGGGGGGACATTGATCTTCCACATGGATGTTGGCCCTTAAGGTCCCTAGACGTCACCATCATGACCCTAGACGTCATCTAGAACTAGAGTTTTCTTTTTGGAGTCATTTATGAGATTAATCGCACGTGTGGGCATCATTTGGGCCCTCTAGAGGCCAAGCGTCCTACATTTTAGGCTCAACGTTCCACCTTTAGGCCTCAATGCCACCCTAGAAGGGCATGATGTCACTCTTGGAGGTGTCTTTAGATGCTAATTAATTTTTATTATGTCAAAATTGGATTTTATTGTAAATTGGCTAGGTCAACCTTAATTTTGACCTAAAATTAATTAAAGATCAAAGTTTTGTATAAATAAACATTAATTACATTCATTTTGATCATGATAACTCATCACACACAAGTGGTGGTCTGAAATTTTCGCTCTCTTTGAGGGTTATTGGCTGAAATAACTAGTGTGCACCTCTTGGGAGAGCTTTATGGTAGTGTATTTTGGCATTTTTTATGGTGGAATGGTCTTCAACTAGGTTTTGACTTGATTATTCTTAGTGAAGTAAGTGGAAAATAGGCATTTTTATTCATGCTATGAATGTTTGTGGTAAAATTTACTTGTTTCATGTTTAAGATTATGAAATTGCTTGTTTAAACCCTAGGGCAGAAACAACAAATGCTTCTTTCTCTCTATAACTATTCTACTAGCTTGATCTTGCGAATTGTACATTTTCATAAGACTGATTATTAGAGCCCTAAAGTGATAGCTCTCTAGTAATCTGATTCTTGTCACCAACTAAATTGTCTTTAAAAAAAGCTAAGGAAGGAAGGTACGTTAGGGCCTAGAAGTGCCTACTCTCTAGCAAAACCTCCCTTAAAAGGGGAAAATGCTTGAGGCCTTGAAGTTCCAACACCTATTGCATTTACTTATTCCCTTAGCTGAGCATTATCATTATCATATTTCCCAAGTGATATCGTTACTATTATTGACTCCATAAGCCCTAAAAGGCATTGATTTTTACACCGTTGTGGATGAATGAGACCAAACAAACTTTCAACACATCTTCTTGAAACTTTCACTAACACTAACAACCATATTATCGCTGATATAACTGTTGTTACTGTAGGGTTCGGCTCCACAAAGTCTTATAAAACCCAAAAGAATTTAATGTTTAAGGAATGCTAACCTAACATTTATTTTACTTCATAATCAACATATAACCATAATCTATTGAACTGAACATAATACCTTACGAACAACCTTATAACCCTTCATATTCCTTAAATTGCATAAAACAAATACGTAAATTAAAATACCTTGGTCTGATGCTAACCTTCTGCTTGTCTTGTTGACCTTCCTACTACTTCTGCTTGTCTTTTTGACCTTCATGTTGCTTCGTTGCCTAGCTTGATACCACTGACCAACTCTGCCCAAACCATGTTTCCTCCCTGCCAACTAGGATAGCTTTCTAGCTCCAGGATACCATATGGATATCCTGGCCCTTATGCCCAAAATCTCCAGCAAACCGGTGCCCCCTGTACTGATCCTTCCCCCGACTCCCCAACTCAAACTCTCTCCAGCAAATCCCCCAAATCCCAGAGAACCCTCCCCAAAATCCAAGTAGAATAATAATAATCCCCCTTCTTTTGTAAACCTCCTCTGCTCATATCCCTCCTTCACCGCCCTTTCTCCTCATTTATTTCCTTATCTACACATTCATTATCTTATCCACATAGTTAATGCTTCTTATCCCCTAGTATACGTAGATCATTTAATTAAACAATTAAATATATTAACCCTCTTAAATTTATTACCCTGTTCATTCAATGCGATAGGTAATTAAATATTTAATTAATTAATTAATCAAAATTATAACAATTAATTAATTAATAAATATTTAATTAA
>JZKD02S1636974.1:517237-561508 GCA_000966675.3 Picea glauca
ACCAACTAGAAGGAAGCACCAACTCCCTGGTTTCTCTAGCACCAACTAGAAGGAAGCACCAACTTCCTGTGTTCAAGCACCCACTTGAACCTCTGAGGACAACAGTCCTCCCTAGAACCTCCCAACCACCCTCAAATATAAATATTTGCTTCTGAAACTTATTACAGTGATATAATGTTCAACAATGGATTACCTGACTTATCACTGTTCTGCTGCATTTCGTTGCTCTGTCTGCCTCATTTTCTTTCTGCTCACATCCCTTGTGCTATCTGGTCTTCTGCTTTTTATGCTATGTGCGCCATCTCCATTCTCTGCACAGTTCCTCTTCTGTGCTATTCAGCTGCTACACTCTCCTCTTTCTTCACACCTGAATCCCTTTACCAACAACACTCACAACATCTTCTACATCCAACAACAACACCATCTCTTCTATGGACCGTGTATTTATAGCTTCTGTGCACCTTGTGCATGCAGTGTTCGCAATGCCTTTCCATGCTAACTCTGCATCGTTATCCTCCACCTCTCGAGTGCTCTGTCTGATTATCATCGTGACTCTTCATCTTCTCTAATGGTTCTCCCTGCGTGTCCAACATCATTGTATGTTATACTGAGATTCCTCAGTCTCTCTGGCAGTTTAAGACTCTTCGTCTTCTATGAGACAGTCAAACTCTTGATCTTCATCGACCCTGATCGACGGTTCATGATCTTGGTGAATCAACGGTCCTGATCTCATCGTGATCTCGCATCTCGCTGTTTCTTCGCTGGAGTTTCTCATCACTCCAAGTCGTGATAGGCAAGACTCAGAGATGGCGCTTAGATCAACGGTCCACATCTTTTGATGTATTGACGGTCAGGATAATTTCGTGAACTCGCATATCGCTGATCCTAAGATGGAGATTTTCGTCACTCCAAGTCGTGATAGGCAAAACTCTGAGATGGAGCTTTATGGTGCTCTGATCTTTCGCCACGCATCCTCTTGATCCAACGGTCCTTGATTAAATTGTGATCTCGCATCTCGTTGTTCCTTTGACTTTCCAGTCAGCAAGATGACGATCTCTCACCACGTGTGATCCCCCACGCAGATCCAATGGTCCTCCTATGATCCAGATCCAACGATTGTCCTTCTCTCACTACCTCATGACCTCGCGACTTGGAGTACCCAATGTTTGGACTCTCAACTTGTGAACTCCCGAGTTTGCGAGATCTCTCGATCTCTCGCCACCTGTCCTCCCAGATGGACGGCTATAAATCTCTCGCCACTTCACCGCTTCACATCCTTGCGCCTAGCGACTTTGAACACCCAATACTTGGGCCTTTATCCTACGAACCCACGAGTTCGCGAGATCTCTCTGATCTTTGCCACGCATCCTTCCTAGATGGACGGTCTTGATCTTCTCGCCACTTCTCCGCCTCACGTCCTCGCGCCTCGCGACTTTGAACACCTAATACTTGGGCCTTTATCCTGCGAACCCTCGAGTTCGCAAGATATCTCTGATCTCTACCACGCATCCTTCCCAGATGGATGGTCCTGATCTTCTTACCACTTCGCTGCTTCGCGACCTCGCACCTCGCGACCTTTAACACCAAATCCTCGGCTATTCCACTCATGATTTTTCGAGTTCACCTAGATCTAACGCCTGAGATCTATCCTTTTCTTCAGCATGCGCTCTTCTTGTTTTTATTCAGATCTGACGGCCCTCATGCTGTCGAGAATTTTGGATGGTATCCAACGATCAGCGACGCTTCTCCTCCAAGTTTACACATCCTTCTTATTTGGAATAATTTCGACTCTACACTAATTCCTCCTGAGCCTACATTGTTCCTGTTTGTCCATCGATACACATTTTGATCCTGCCATCTTCATTTTTGTAATTGCCATCAATGACAAGCATACGCTATCTATTAAACATTTGCCAACACAATAGGCCATCTTTTTCACATTCCAAAGACACAGACGAAGTGGGTTACCCAAGATACTACAAGGAGAATCAATAATCACTCCTCTAGAAAATGGATCCATACCTCCAGGTTAAGAAACAAAGTCTTCTAGTAAACAGAATATCGAGGAATCCCCTAAGAATCCTAAAGTGTCTTCACAAGGATTTAAAACCTCACAGGCAAAACATCTAGAGTTGTAGAAAAAAGTTCAATATGAGACACCTCTAAAATAGAATCAAGCGATACCTCCTTCATCGCCATCTAATTATGTTAATACCTCCAAAGCAATACAAGGAATGTAGTTCACAAAGGTAGGAAGTCCTATTACAGCATTAACCCCTTTACAGTCAATTTTGGGTCTCCCAGTCTTGAGGTTATATATGCAAGAAATCTTACCCCGATCGCGCTTGAAGAGATACTGTCAGGTAAATTATATCACTTTTCTAATGACCTGAAAACATTAAATTGTCATACCAGGGTTGGTAATCTTAGAGCTGCTAAACTATATGTGTGAGTAAGAATTTTCTAAAAACTATTCAAAAGAATCCAAATTACTCTATCTCTAAAATCCTCTACTTTCAAAGTGTAGGAAAGGATATTTAACCATTAATTTCATCTATTCTATTTTAACCATCCACTGTCTACAACTAATGTTAAGCAAACCATTTAATCTATGCCAAACTAGAGAAATGTAATTTAAATACCAAACATAACTCTAAGCTTTCCTTGAAATCATCTAAAGTCTATTTTAACTTTTAATCAGAACTCCTATCCTATTCTATAATCTATTAATTCACAATTCATCTATCATAAATGCAGAAATAAATGTTTTAATCTTAATCACCAAATTCTCTTCTATTCCTTATTCATCTACAGTGATGTGGGTGCTAGTGGAGAAATACTCTATGAATCTAGATCTATAAATAAAGATTTAAAATTCAATGTTCAAAAAGGAAATATTAAACCTGGTTAACTTATAATTAACTGAAATAATCATAACAGTGCTAAACAAATACAAAATAGAGTAACTAGTGTGAAATGGGTACGGAGCACTAACAACAACTCTATTCTATTTTTAAGTGTGAATCTATTTCCTACAAAAGGGAAATCGTATGAGATTGTACCGTAAGGATAAATTTAATCTATGCTATCCTGATGTCATTTCTTAATCTACAAAATCACAACTAACTCTTAAATCAAATTCACTAATTATCCACTAACTATAAATTCAATCTAAGTCACTAACTCTGCAATTTCCTTCAACCGACATGTGTAAAAGTAAATGATATAAAAACTAATCAGACTTCCTTCTACGTTCTGGTTTTAAACTTACAGACTACCAATTAAATTCATTGAAGTTCAACTTCCGCGCGTGAATCTATCTATATTAACAGGAATTCAAACGATCCAAGCCTTATGAATTAATTTAAAACCTCTTTAATTCTACCATTCACTATCTCTATCCTATAGTTCGATCTACGACTTTGCCAAATTGATGATTCAATCTACAAAGCATTCTACAAAACATGGTTATTCAAATCTATCTGCCAACTATCCTACACTCTGTGCACAGAGATTACTCTACAGAATTGCAATGCCATGTGATCTAAATTATAACAGAATTTAATCTAATAGTTGCATATTTAAATCATGAAAACATGAAATGATTTCTACAGTGATTATTTCTGCAGAAAAGACAATCAACATCTACTATATATATCTACTATAAAATGGAGAGATCATCTACCTCTGATGGTGGGCCCTCCCACACAGACAGAGATCCCTGTTAACATTTAATAAAAGAACGATCTACGCTACCATATCCATTCAAAAACTATTACAGAAACGACTAATCCATGTATTCAACTTTAACTAGACATCAATTCAGAGAGAAAACCAGCATCATTATATTCAGCAAAAGTCTCAGTTGAGTTTATCAAAATCAATCGTTGATTTCATACTGAGGCAGACCCATCATTTTATAATGTTTTTAATCCTCGTTTTTAGATCTGTGATCCTCCATCTAAGCTAACTACCAATGCTAAAAATGGAAAAGTCATACATTACACAGAATATTAATTACATAATAAACTTGAATGGGCGATCTCATGACATGAAGTGTCATGATATTCGCCTCTAATAACAACTTCTAGTTAATGCATCTCTGCATGCATTCTTCTTTGAATAGGAGTCCAACTTGTATGTTGAAGTGGAATCAAACCTTATGAAGCTTCATGAGCAAAAAGGAGGCTGTGTCAACATGTGATAATCTGCAATAGAGTAGTCAAAAGAGTTGCATCCCAATATTGCATTAGTCCATTAATCATATTATGCATTCTTTTAATTAACATTCAAAAGATTAAAACATTTGCAAAATGTATTAAAAGATGATCTTTTTACCTTAGAAACATGGTTAGGCAGGGCAAAAGGATATAGGCTAGAAATGTAGCAAAATAGATAGATGTTTGTCAAAAGGGGATATAAGATGTTTGTAACTAGTGCAGAATAGGTGAAAAACAAGTCAAAGATATGCAAAATAGAGGTCATATTCATGGCCCAACATTTCCCCCAGGCTGAAGTACTTGCATGTCCTCATGCAACAGGACTAGTAATAGGGGAATTAATGAGAACTTGGAAACCAAGAACTGTTTGTATCTTCAACTGTCTAACTTGCTTCTTTAATCTTCTGATCTATGCTTGTCTCTGATGAGCAATCTTTTGAATCTTCTGCATATTCTTAAGAAAATTTGTATGCCTTCATTTTAGCTTCTCTACCTTAGCTCTCAGATGGGTGTTCTATATTATTCTCAACTCATTTTCTGTTTTTATATGACTATTAAGAAATTCATATTCTTGAAGTTTCTCCTTTAGGCACACATTTCTTCTTACCATTCTGCCAAGGGAAATACATCCTTTTCCACTTCGAGAATCAACATCTAGAGGGTCCATCAAATTTGTAGGAGAAAAACATTATAAAATTCCATTAACATTCTCTTGCATTGGTGTAGACATTGATTCATGTACCTCAAGGGATTCTTTTGTTTTCTTACAATCTTCAACTTCATTTTCAACAGAACCTTGAACAACATTCAAAACAGAGTTAACAAGGTCTTCACTATTTACAGGATGTTGACAGTCACATCAGTTGCAGGGTTACCAACGAGGTCCTGAACATCTTGTTTTGGAACAGTCTATTCTTCCTCAGGAATTTTCCCAAAGTCTTCAACACCTTTTGCCCATCTGTGAACTTATTTTAATAATCATGACATGCTCCAAGTTGGACTTGGATGGAAATCTATTCCCACTGTAGGAGCTTCCTCCAGGTTATCAATTTTACTTCTGGTCATAGGATTTGAATGAGAAGGGTTAGCTAAATACTTTTCTTTGATTCTTGGTTTAACAATGAAGTCCTCGACTCTGTCAGAGTCGAGGTATTCATCCAATCTTAGCTCAAAATGAAAAGGTCTAGGCAGTTTGTCTGCAACTGGTTCTGATTCAATATACTCCACCTTTTCCTTACCTAGATTTGGATTCTCCATACACTTGTCTTCCTCTTCCTTTCTATTTTCATTATCAGGTACTGGAGCTTCAAAGGTATCAGAGGAGAATAACACTCTTGACTGCTTTTTACTTTCAGAGGGTGTTTCTGGTTTAGTAATATCATGCTTTTTCTTTGTTCCATGTCTTTCGGAATTAACAGATGCAGGGGATTCGGGTTATTCAGAGGCAAACTGAAGCCAATTCTGTCTATTAGATAAAATTGTAGCCTTACTGATTTTCGACTTTGACCCCGACTTCTTAGATTTACCAGGTTTAAAATTCCATTGAAGACACCCTTCCCAGGTTAAATCTTTGGCTTCCAAAGCAAATGAAACAAGAATTTTAATTAACCCATGGTGAGACAAACTACCCTTAGGATTAGTTGTACTCTTCTGAACCTGGTTTGCCATTTTCCCTAGGGTTTGGAGCAGATAATACAGAATGTTCATAGGGGAAGTTCCTTCCAGATGTAGTAACAACTTAGCATGATGTATATATAAAGTATCAAAACATCCTTCACAGGTGACAATTTTTTGCAAAATATACAAAACCTTACCCCATAAGCCCGACAACCAGGTTTTAGGAATGCCTCTTGACCAGTAAGAATCCTTGAATTCAGGAATCAATCGTTGATTAAAAATATCCTTCGCAACTAGTTTGCCTTTACACCATCTTTCCCCTATGTGTAGCAGGCCCACTTCCCGACTGATAAGAATCTCTGTAATTACCAATTCGAGGCCTTTGATAATAGTGTGATGCTCGTCGAAGGTCATAGAAAATTGCAGAGCAATCTCCGTATCATATCCATCAAATTTCTCCAGAAAGGGCATCCATCCTGCGGCTTCAAAAATGTGCTTGGTATCTCGAAATTCTGCCAAGGAAGCAATCTCGGCCAGACTATCTAGTTCATGTTGACTAGCTACCATGTTTGCAGGAACAAAGGTGAAGGTAAGACAACAAATTATGAAGGTTGGGATGAGAATGGATAAGGGAAGAAACATTATGCGCGATAGGTTTTAAACACTGTCTAAAAAGAGGTTAAACATCCGTAGGCATCATTATGTGTGGTTGATCAAATGTTTTCATAATTAATTAACCATCCCAAAGTACCAGAAAGTACATTACCAAAATCATGCAGAGATGACAGTAGTTGTAGAGATACGATCTCAATCATGGAAAAGTTTATATAAAATCGTGGGATAGATAATGTTCATGAGGATTCATCATAAGTGGAGTGTCTCAAGGTACAAAGAGTACATGTATGAAATCGTGCGAGATTAATGAAGAGAATGCACCACATGGTAAGGATAAAATCATTATCATGGAAGGGCATGTGCAATCATTTTATCAAAGGCCAAATCTCATTATGGAAGGATGGCGGTAATCGATCATTCATTTAATAAATTTAAATGTATTAATAATTTGAATGATTAACTAAAGAAGCACATACCTCATCCATTACTTATTGTTTTCTTGTTTTGTAACAGGTGTTGAAAATCAAAGCCCAAGTGTATCCCTTTTTCATAGATGTCTCCTGCTGACCACAATGCCTCTGTACCAACTATGCTGGTACAGAGACATTATAAAATCTCTCCCTGTTTCTCCTTTGATTTTAATGAATCATACAGCTGAAAAATTCTTTGCAAAAAAGTGCCCTCAGATCCTTTTGAAACCAATCTGATGTTTTTCCTAGCTGGAAATGATATTATTCTTTCTCATGAGTAAACTGACTGAGTACTAGATAGGTATGGAACTGGTACAAAATAAGTACTGAAAGAGTGTTGAAATAAACTGGTGCGAAACCGGTACCAAACTGGTACGAAACATAAACTGGAAAAATGATGAAATAAGATGAACAATAACTGCAGTGAGAACAATCTGAACAGAGTGATCTCTAGCCAAACACTGAGATCCAAGATCTGTAACTGAAAACCAACTGCAACTGGACAAGTATCCCAAACCTGTGGAGGTGCAGAAAAAGTTCCCATTTTGGAGCAAACAAATCTCTGACTAACTTTGAACCTGGCCTCCTTTTATTTCAAAGAGGAATCAACCAAAATCATCAAATCTGCAATAGCTTCAAATCTTTTATCCATGGTACAAATATTTATTGTGTGAATAACTGTTTTGAAGTCGAACACAAAAAGAATTCATTGGATTACTAGCCATTAATGTATGATGTTAACCAATGCAAGAGGACCCACCATTGATGTCAATGGGCCTCAAGTTACCTGTAGTACATATTAACAGGTACAAATAGATATTCTGATGTCGAGTCACCTGTAAGGTACTAAATAGTCTCTAGCCTCTATACACCTGTAAGGTACTAAATAGTCTCTAGTCACATGTAAGGTACTAAATAGATATTCTGATATTAAGGCATGCAGATTCCAGGGTACTAAATAGTCTCTAGCCTCATCTCCAGATAAGGTGTTGATGTCGATGGAGTGAGAATTGTTGGAAGGTGGACCTTAATGTATCCCACATCATCCATATCGAGTGCAAATATAAAAATTTGCAGAAAATGATTTGGTGGAACAATAATTACTTACTTGTGGATTTTACGAGCCCAAGTTAGTTATCGCTCGTTTATTTTTAACATTTTGAGAGTCTGAAAAAATAGCTAAAAGAAGACTCCAGGGGGTTTCTTTCCCATAATAATCTATCGGGTCCAGAAAATGAATAAGCCTATACTTAATAGATGCTCCTCTCATACTTTAATGAGCAACGAAGGAAGCAAACAATCTCAAAATTTATTAGATTAAAGCAAGACAATATGGTAGTATTATAAAATGTTTTCACGAAATAAACAATCTTACCTTCTTACCTGTTGTGAAAAATAAAGATGCTTCCATTTTGTACTTGCCTCAATCCCGCAAAACTTAAAAACAGATCAAATAATACAAGAAAAAAAACTATATAGACAAGAGAAAAACCTTTTATCATTTTATTTTTTATTTTTTAGATTTAAGGAAAAAGAATCAAGGAGTAACAAGATAAGAGGAATACTCTTCTCTTAATAACTCCATTTTTGTTTGTTTCGATATATCCTGCATGAAATCATCTTTGGATAGAGGTTTATGATAAATTCTCAGTCGATGTCCATTTACTACGAAATAATTTTGTGAGTCATCAATGGTCTTAATCTTAATGGAACCATTGTCAAAAATTGTCTCGACTTCATAAGGTCCTAACCAACGTGTTGTAAGTTTTACCTTAAACGTTTTGTACCTTGAATCAAATAATAAAGCCTAGTCATCGGGTTGAAAATGCTTCTTTTTAATAAACTTATCATGCCATTTACTTCATTGATTTTGAAATAAAATAGTTCATTGAATGGAATCTTGTCTAATTTCATCTAATTCATTCAATTGCATAACCCATTGTTTTTGTGCCTCATCCAAATTTAAACCCAATTCTGCTACTATACAAAAGGTATGAATCTAAAATTCTATAGGAAGGAGAATTTGCTTACCATATACTAGTTCGTAATGGGTATGACCAATGGTGTTTCTCCATGTAGTCCTATATGCCCATAAAGCGTCTAGAAGTCTATCTGCCCAATCTTTATGGTGTAAATGTATTGTCTTGGTCAGAATAGCTTCTAAAACTTTATTTGTGGATTCCACTTGCCCATTGGCTTGAGGATGGTATGGGGAAGACTTACAGTGTTTTATCCCATATTTATATGTGAGCTCCTTCATTAGTTTAGAGGTGAATTGAGCACCTTGGTCAGTAAAAATTTCTCGTGGAACACTGAAGTGGGTAAAGATATCTTCATAAATAAATTTGACCATTGATTTCTTAGTTTCTCGATATAAGGATTTTGCCTCTACCCACTTGGTCACAAAATCTGTACAAACCAAGATGTACTTCTTCTTTCTAGACATTGGGGAAATTGGTCCTACAAAATCAAGTGCCCATTTGTCAAATGGTTCAATCACAACCTGAGGTCGTAAGGGCATCTCATCTGCTATGGTAGGTCTCCCCATCCTTTGACAACTATCGCAACTTCTTACATGTTTTGTTGCATCCTTAAACAATGTCGGCCAGTAATATCCTGATTGTAAAACTTTATATGTTGTTCTCTTATCAGAGAAGTGTCCTCCACATGGCCCATCATGACAGGCCTAAAGGATATCGGGAATATCATCTTCCCGAACACATCTCCTAATGATCATATCAGGACTTGTATAGAAAAGATCATTGCCTACCCAGGAGTAATAAGCACTATGTTGGACAATCTGTCTCTTTTGTGGTGCTGACAAATGAGCTGGCAATCTCCCTGTAGCTAAATAGTTTGTTGTGTCTGCAAACCATGGGGTCTTAATAGATACTACAAATAAATGTTCATCAAGGAAATTATCATTCATTGGAATGTCATTACTGTCTTGAGGAATCCGAGAAAGAAAATCTGCAACTAAATTTTCTTTTCTTGGCCGATCAACTATAGTGATGTTAAATTCTTAAAGTAACAAAAGCCATCGTGTAATCCTTCTAGTAGCAACTGGTTTTTTCATTAGAAATATAATAGAAGAATGGTCGGTATGTACAAAATCTTCATACCCAGTGATGTAATGTCGAAACTTATTGATGGCATGAATGACAGTCGAAAATTCCTTCTCTGTCACAGTATAATTTAATTCGGGAGGAGTTATGTTCTTGCTAGTAAAGTGGATGGCATAATTTTGTTGGTTTTCTTTTTGTCCGAGTACTCCTCCTAAGGCAGTGTCTGAGGCATCTCTGGAAATATGGAAAGGAAGAGACCAATTTGGTCCTCTTAAGATTGGTGCCATGGACAATTTTTCTTTTAAAGTCTCGAAAGCAATTTGACAATTATCATCCCAACAAAATTCTACATCTTTTGTCAGTAATTTGAACATAGGACCTGCTGTCTTTGTAAAATTCTCAATAAATTGATGATAATACCCAGCATGGCCTAGAAAACTCCTCACCTCCTTTTGATTTTTTGGTGGTGAAAGGTTGACAATAACATCAATTTTGACTAGGTCTACTTTGATTCCTTCTAAGGATAAATGGTGACCTAAGACTATCCCTTCAGTTAATAACATCTTACACTTCTCGTGACTGAGGGCCAAGTTTGTTTCTTGACAACGAATTAAAACTTTTTCCAAGTTGTTCAGGGCTTCTTCAAAGGTGTTTCCATACATAGTAAAATCGTCCATATAGACTTCCACACAATCGTGGATCAAATCAGCAAAAATTCCCAGGACTGCTCTTTGAAATGTGGCAGGAGCATTACATAATCCGAATGGTAGCACCCTATAAGCATAGGTACCCCATGGACATGTGAAAGTTGTCTTATCCTAGTCTTCCGAAGAAATTTGGATCTGATTATACCCACTATATCCATCCAGGAAAGAAAAGTATTTCTTTTCTGACAAAGTATCTAAGACCTGATCTATGAAAGGTAAAGGGAAATAGTCCTTCAGGGTTGCCTTATTGAGTTCCATGAAGTCCACACACATCCTTCTTAGGAACCACCATAAGAGGTGACACCCATTTACTATCAGAAATTGGATAGATGAATCCCACATTTAGTAATTTCTGTAATTCTTCCTTTATAAATTCCTTCAGGATGGGATTCATTCGTCTTTGTGGTTGTCTTACTGGTCTTATTTCATATTGAGTATAGATATGGTGAATACAAGTATCAAGGTGAACTCCTCTCATATCAGTATACTCCCATGTGAATGCCCCTGATTGTTCTTTTAAAACTTTCGTTAATCGCTTCTGTTGATTTGGACTTAATCCAGAATTAATATACAAGATTTTTCTTGGACCAATCTCGATTGGAATAGTGGATAACCCTAAATGTTCATCAATGGTAAAAACCATAGATGATTAGAATGAAGTAAATGACTCACTCTGTTCCTGGAATTCCTCATTAAAAACTTGATCGTATTGAGAATATGTTTGTGGAAATTCCACATTTTCTGTTACTGACAAAAACTGGCTCAAGATATTATCTTCTATTGGTTATTGAAGAGCCCGAAACTCATGAACGGAAAACAAGGGTTCTTCCAAATCATCCTCATTATAGGGACATGTTAACCATCATAAGTCTTCAGAAACTCATTGAGCTGGTGGAGATAAAGTGAGCTTTTGTGAAGAAACTCCATTTGAAATAAACATATCTCCTCCATGAAGCATTAGCTGTAGCCAACCAAGGTCTTCCCAAAATAATTGGATGACCTTTCGTGGGATACTTTGATTGAATAATCATGAAGTCCATAGGATATTCCCATGAAGATAATGTGACCAGGATGTCATCTAAAATCCCAACAGGTTTGACAGTTGTTCTATCAGCGAGTTTGAGAGCTATGGGAGTAGGGCGAAGGAGATGGCTCAAATGTAACCACTCAATAGTATTGATGGTCATTATGTTAATAGATGCACCCAAATCCACTAAATAATTACCAATGGAAATATTATTGATAGATACAGTTACTATTGGATTTCCCGGGTTGGCATACTTCACAATTTTAGGTGATTTAGAGATATAATCTGATAACTATCCCACGAGATGTATAGTAGGGGGGTCTTTTTGTTTCCGACCAGGTTTCTTGATGCAAAGTTCCCTGATGGTTTTTGCATAGATCAGAACATCCCTTATTGCTTGTAGAAGTGGAATCTTAACACAAACATTTCTCAACTCATTCATGATATCAATCTCAGGTCGAACAATTGGTTTTTCAATAATCAACCTCTCAGTAAAAGGAGGTGTTCGAGGAATCTAATTTTGTATAGTTTGTTGAGGATTAGATGATTGAATTTTCAGAATAATGACATCTTCCGAGGTTTCTTCATTTGGTAATTCATTAGGAGTTTCCTCCTATTCTTCTTGAATAATAACGGTAGGAGATGTCCTTCTTATTGGCGGAGTTTTATTTAACACCTTCCCAGATCTCAATTGAATTTATTGTATGGGAATGGGAGTGATGGTGTAAGATAGAAAGTTTTGAAAATTAGCATTATTGAGAGGTTGAGATGGTCTATTATTAGGATTTGGAATGGGTTGAGTGGGTAATATGGTAGGTCAAGGAGGGTTGTGAGTGAGAAATTGTTGAGAGTTTTGTGGAATTGGTGGTAGTGGTGGTGGTGGAATAAATCCAGGCAATAGTTGTTGCATATTGGGAGGGTACTAACTATTTGGGTTTGGAGGCATCGGTACTATAGGTTGTTGATTACTTCCATAATTATGACCTCTCCAATCCCAAGGTTTTGGAGTAGATACATTCTGCGGTGGCCAATTTGGCCAATTCCATTGTTGTTGCTGAGGTTGTTGTTGAGGTTGTTGTTGTTGTTGAAAAAGGGGGTAATAACTGGAAGGTTGTGGGGTTGGATCCTGATACATGTTTTGATTCCTAGGTTTCCATGGCCTCTTAGGTGGATATGATGATTCTGGAGCCTCCTCTTGGAGACCATTATATTTGGATTTTTGGAGAATATATATAAACCTTTCTAGGAAATCCTCAAGACTCTCTTCATCATGTTGTTGTATTTTGAAAATATCATTTCGAGAATCCTTGGGTATACAGTAGTCTTGGTATTTCTTTAAAAATTCTTCTTTCATACCCTCCCAAGATCTAATATTGTACTCTCCTAAACCCATAAACCATCATAATGCAGAATCCTTTAGAGTTGCAGGAAACAACTTCAAATTATGTGCATCTTGTAGATAGTTGTAGCTTCTGCAGAGGATATCAAACTCAAAAAGGAATACATTTGGATCTTCACTACTTTTCCCATAAAAGGTCGGTAGCGCAGAGGGTGGAATACTTTTCATATTGATATTTTGAACCAGATCCAAGATTGGGAATCCAAAGGTAGGTTCTAGTCTCGATTCATTTTCTACTTGTTCTTCCTCCTCATGCTCATTACAAGGTTCTTCTCCCTCTCTTCTCTCCATTTCTCTTTCCCTCTCAGTTCTGTTAAAAGGTTGACCAGAGATTGTATATGCAATTAAATATTTCTTCAGGGAAGGCGTGAAATCCCACCTTTCCTCTTTTGCAATGGGGTTCCTTCTAAAAGAATATTTATCCCCCAATTGGATAACTGGTGTTATAACCCTAAATTGCACCACACAGTCTTACCTGGCATCAGGTCAACTCATGTCTCTTCCTTGCCAAAGCCATGCTGAATAAAACCTTGAAAACCCTCTTAAAACAAGTAACCCGCGCCCTAACCCATTAATGGGCGCATTGGAACACTAGCAGGCTTGCTACTGCACGCGTTCGAATGCTAGCTGGCCCACTATAGCCTGCGTTTACCTAACAAAGCACAAAAACAGGAAAGTTGCTGACGGGACGAAAAGATTTGGGTCAGTTAACTGGAACTCCCAGCCATGCATGGTCAAGAGTTCATCCAAAACCCTAGCTCCTTCTAGCCTATAAAAGAATGGGTAGGGGTACTATTTGGAGGGAAAAAAAGATAGCAAAGAAACTCTGCCCAATTGTCGAATCCATTTGTCCCAACCCTTTAGCATTTTCTTAAGCCAAAACAGAATTCAAGCAAAGCAGTTGGAGGACAAAGAAGAGGAGGAGCCCAGGATCAGGATCAAGGAACGGTGGCTGGTCTCTATCATTATTGTAAGTTGATTCATCTTGAGATTAATAAAGAATGCTTTTCCCGTCCCAATGCACGAGTGATATATGTTTCATTTGATTGATGCTTTATCTCTAAGCCTTAGGTAGAAGAATAGCATGCATAGTGTTTTATCTTGATTGCAGGATTGTCTTTGGAAGGAGCAGTGAGAGCAAACGGATAAAGCGCAACAGAGGATCTACATCAAACATCGATATAAAAAGGTTAGTAGGTCTTTTCCATGCTTGTGTGTGAAAAAGGGGTTTGAGTATTGGGGTGATAGGTTAAAAGTGTTTTATTTAAGGTCATGATCTGCGTACAAGTTCATCCCTAGCTTGTTAGTTCGTAGGGTATTATTTCCCAACAACAACTGGATTGTCCGAGGATCCTATTACTTCTGCTCCAACGATTATGGTATCTACCTGTGAAACTATAGGATTAATGTTCTCAAGCAGAGCCTGAACTCTCTGAGGATTAAATAAATCAATCCAATTTGGATCACCGGGAATTTGTTTTCCATAATAGGTGGTATCACCTGGTTTTATAGGTGTAATCAGTGTTGAATGAAGTTCTTCAGATATTGTATTATCACCTTACAGTCCAATTTCGGGTGTTTCTTCTTCTAATCCTATGTTTCCTTCAATAGTCTCCTCAGCCAATATCTCGATTTCCGTTTCTATTACTTTTTGGGTGGAGGTTTCTCCTTTTTGTTGTTTTTTCTCAGAATACCTATCTATAGATGTGGTGACAGAACCTTGTCGCCCACCAAAAATATTTTTTGGATCTTTTTCTTGTTTTGAGTTTCCCCTAAATCTACCTCTATTATCTCTATTTCTCATGAAAACATACTATAAAAAGAAACTAATAAAATAAAGACTAAGATTGAGTTTCGGAGGAACCTGTAACAACAGATGTGCAGGTTCTTACCTCTCGTCTTATAGCTCCTCCTCCATTAACCTTCTAGAAAACACCACACCAAACCAAACATGTCAAAAATAATAAAGCCAAATATCTAACTTACCTTTTAAACAACTCCCCGACAATGGCGCCAAAAATGTCAGGTAAATTATATCACTTTTCTAATGACCTGAAAACATTAAATTGTCAGACCAGGCTTGGTAATATTAGAGCTACTACACTATATGTGTGGATAAGAATTTTCTAAAAAATATTCAAAAGAAGCCAAATTACTCTATCTATAAAATCCTCTACTTTCAAAATGCAGGAAAGGATATTTAACCATTAATTTCATCTATTTTATTTTAACCATCCACTATCTACAACTAATGTTAAGCAAACCATTTAATCTATGCCAAACTAGAGAAATGTAATTTAAATACCAAACATAACTCTAAGCTTTCCTTGAAATCATCTAAAGTCTATTTTAACTTTTAATCAGAACTCCTATCCTATTCTATAATCTATTAATTCACAATTCATCTATCATAAATGCAGAAATAAATGTTTTAATCTTAATCACCAAATTCTCTTCTATTCCTTATTCATCTACAGTGTTGTGGGTGCTAGTGGAGAAATACTCTATGAATCTAGATCTAAAAATAAATATTTAAAATTCATTGTTCAAAAAGGAAATATTAAACCTGATTAACTTGTAATTAACTGAAATAATCATAACAGTGCTGAACAAATACAAAACAGAGTAACTAGTGCGAAATGGGTATGGAACACTAACAACAACTCTATTATATTTTTAAGTGTAAATCTATTTCCTACAAAAGGGAAATCCTATGAGATTGTATCGTAAGGATAAATTTAATCTATGCTATCCTGATGTCATTTCTTAATATACAAAATCACAACTAACTCTTAAATCAAATTTACTAATTAACCACTAACTCTAAATTCAATCTAAGTCACTAACTCTGCAATTTCCTTCAACCGACCTATGTAAAAGTAAATGATATAAAAACTAATCAAACTTCCTTCTACGTTCTGGTTTTAAAATTACAGACTACCAATTAAATTCATTGAAATTCAACTACCACGCGTGAATCTATCTATATTAACAAGAATTCAAATGATCCAAGCCTTATGAATTAATTTAAAACCTATTTAATTCTACCATTCACCATCTCTATCCTATAGTTCGATCTACAACTTTGCCAAATTGATGATTCAATCTACAAAGCATTCTACAAAACATGGTTATTCAAATCTATCTACCGACTATCCTACGCTTTGTGCACAGAGATTACTCTACAGAATTACAATGCCATGTGATCTAAATTATAATAGAATTTAATCTAACAATTGCATATTTAAATCATGAAAACATGAAACGATTTCTACAGTGATTATTCCTACAGAAAAGACAATCAACATCTACTATAAATACCTACTATAAAATGGAGAGATCATCTACCTCTGATGGTGGTCCCTCCCACAGAGACAGAGATCCTTGTTAACGTTTCAGAAAAGAACGATCTACGCTACCATATCCATTCAACAACTATTGCAGAAACGACTAATCCATGTATTCAACTTTAACCAGACATCAATTCAGAGAGAAAACCAACATCATTATATTCAAAAAAAGTCTCATTCAATGATCCAGGTGGATATCGGTGGCCACCCACCTTTTCCAAATGGCTCAAAATAGTTTTCTGGCAATTTTGGCAATTTACTATTTTTAGCATGTTTTAACTTCCAGGGCCATTTTGAGGGTCCAAATGAAGGTTTTTTGAGATCGAAGTTCTCAATGATATATAAAGGCATTATTGAGCCCCCAAAATTAATCTCCTCGATGATACCTTTCCAACAAGCTATCACGTGCCTAAAACGGAGATCGTATGCAAAAGTTACGACTCGGGGAAGTTGATGTACTCACTTACCCAAATGGGGCCCAGACGACTTTTGGCGCTTCATCTCCTAGGGTTAGGTTTTTGGATGTCTAGGATTTTTTGCATTCCTTCTTATTGTAAAAAGGCCTTCAAAACCTCATTGTAATCATCTTCTTGAGAATGCGAGTAGCCGTCACATCTCTTCTCAGAGATAAGATGCCACCATTCTAGCGAGTCTTTCACTCTGTATTTTTATAGCCACTGTACATTTCTTTCATTAATAGAAATCGTGCATTAATGTATATCTATGTTTATGGTTTCATATTTGATATATTTATGTTATATTATTGAATAAACACGATATCTCTCTGCATTTCTTTATTATATCTCCACTCTCATTTCATGCCGAAAATAATCCAGATTAGTCAAGTTTATCAAAATAAATCATTGCTTTCATACCGGGGCAGACCCATCATTTTATAATGTTTTTAATCCTCATTTTTGGATCTGTGATCCTCCATCTAAGCTAACTACCAATGCTAAAAATGGAAAAGCCATACATTACGCAGAATATTAATTACATAATAAACTTGAATGGGCGATCTCATGACACAAAGTGTCATGAGATTCGCCTCTAATAAAAAATTCCAGTTAATGCATCTCTGCATGCGTTCTTATTTGAATAGGAGTCCAGCTTGTATGTTGAAGTGGCATCAAACCTTACGAATCTTCACGAGCAAAAAGGAGGCCGCGTCAACATGTGATAATCTACAATAGAGTAGTCAAAAGAGTCGCATCCCAATATTGCATTAGTCCATTAATCATAGTATGCATTCTTTTAATTAACATTCAAAAGATTAAAACATTTGCAAAATGTATTAAAAGATGATCTTTTTACCTTAGAAACATGGTTAGGCAGGGAAAAAGGATATAGGCTAGAAATGTAGCAAAATAGATAGATGTTTGTCAAAAGGGGATATAAGATGTTGGTAACTGGTGCAGAACAGGTGAAAAACAAGTCAAATATATGAAAAATAGAGGTCATATTCATGGCCCAACAGATACCTCCTTCAAACTTTTTATTGAGCACAAAAAGGAGGGCCATAGTCAGAAGAGAATCGCAACAGAAAGAAGGAATGATAACCAAAAGGCAGAAGATGATATTTGATGAGTAGGGCTTGGAATATTCAGAGCTCGCCAGGGAGATGGTTGGGTCATTTGGCACCTTTGCTATAGAAAATCAGCGGTCGATCATCAAACTAGAAAAATAATTAAGACAAAGGAGTCTATTTGTAGGTCAATTGCAGAGACAGATAATGGTTGTAGAAAAGAACGTCAGAAAACAAGTCAGCAAGGAACTCGAACAGGCTAGAGCCAATGACAGACAAGAAATCCAACTGCTCAAGTCTAGCCTTGATGAGATGCATAAGAATATGCAAGTGAGCGAAAGACAGACTATCCAACAAGATGAGTTGGTAAATAAACTACAAGACAAGGCTAGTTCCACTGAGAAAATGGTTGTAGATATAGCATTGTTTCAAGCTCAAGCATTGGAAGTGCTAAATAAACTAGAAATAGCACAACGAAGTCTTTTTGCTAAGATAGGAATCATCCAAAATAATTTTCAAGAAGTAAATCAATCATTGGAAAATATTGGTTTCAGATAAAAAGAGGCTATTGCAGCCCAAATCACTTTTCAAGAGGCGGTTGTGTTATCGTCTTGAGAATAAATATCTGTAACTCCCAGATTGACTGTTGCAAAACAGGTCAAAGGTGATCTAATATTAAATATATGGGAGGCCAATATAGTCGAGAGTAAAAGAGAGGCCAAGGAAATAAGAGCAGATTGTTAAGAGATTTTCCATTTACTTAGCAAAGAATCACTAGGCCTCAGAAAGGATGATGGTTCTGAAATACTAGGACAAATCAATAATGTAAAGCACCAAATTGATATCCAAGAAAACTTAGAGGCAGCTCAAGCTAAAATTTCACAGCCAAAGCAGGTTGATATCACTCAAATACATAGATGGATGGTAAAGCCAAATTTATAGCTACATTCAAAGATTTTGGAAGATAAAAGGATAGAAGACAGGTTACCACAATTACAAAATAAAGTTTATCTTTTTGAAGCAAAAGATGTGACAAAACCTTCTGGACTAGTAGTACAATTTATAAGCAGGTGTGTGGAATGTCCTGAGCGAGGAAAAGGGAATACTTCAAAGAATCAATGAAGTAACATGTTCATATCTATTTATGCCGGTATGAGAAAGAGATAGAGAAGAACCAAGTGAAACGGTTCCAATTTTCATTTTGTAACCATCATTACCTGGAAATAACGAGATTTCCAACTGCCTAAGGTTGAGAATCTCTTGTATAAATATATTTTCAAAAGACTAAAGAAGGGTTGCTTCTTGCTAATTGTAATAGAGAAATCTCTCTTCTTTGAGAATCAATACAAGTGCAGACCAAAGACTCCATATTTCATCAATTTTGAGTTATGTGTCCTTCTGTTCTTTCATATTCCAACATATTTGTTCATATGTCTTTGATGAATGCCTACTCACAATTTAGTGAAACTTCTACTGTGGTTATATGTTTCATTTAGTTATCTGAATGCTTACAGATTTTCCTCTGTATTTTCTATTAGCAAATATAAGACATGTGAGTTAGTTAGATTGCTACATTTTATGCTTCATTAAAGGTTATGTCCTCTATTTTTCTTCTCTTGTAGCAGAGTAAGATTCTTCTGTGATTGATGCCTTACTTTGTTTAACAAATTTATGTTTTTCTCTCATTACATTCATTACTTTCAAACTTAACTCAGATATGAAAAAATAACCTCAGAGTTGTTATACCATTAATTCAATTTTAGGAACTTTTCTCGTTTAATTGAAATAGAAAAAGCAAATATTTAAAACAACAGATTCTTTGACTGTTTATTTTCTCCATGACTGTACCTATTACAAGGTAGCCCAATATTGATCCCAGTCTTAAAGATCAGACCAACATTGCTTTAACATATTTTAATACCATCTTAGAGACCGCTAATACCCGGGTTGAGATTGAATGCTCATGGGAAATGATTGAACAAGACATAAGTGTCTGTGAATGTTGGGAAGCTAGGCAAAGACAGCTTAGGAATCAACCGTAGCTTATTTTTCTTAAAAGTATTTATCTTCTTTTCATACTAAAAACTCTTTTAATTTTGGATTCCTTAGCATTATACTTTGAAGCCTTAAGTATAAACTCAGGAACAACATCTTTTTGGCGCTGTTGCCGGGGACGGAGAATTGAAGTTATTTTTCCCTGGGAGAACGACATTGGTAAGTTTCTTTCTTTGATAGTGAACAAAGATTGAATACATTATAAGGCTATTTTTGTATCTTTCACTTGGCGACTCCACAACTAATAAACTGGCATTTAATCAAAAAAATACTAGAAAAAATCTAGACGATAAGCAGACCTCGCCTGTATCCAATCCTGAAAAAATTCTAAAACCAAGAAGATAACTTAAACAAATTGCTTCATCAACAAGATTTACCAACCCAAATCCACGCAGTAAAATACTAAGGGTCTACTTGAAAGTTCCACCCAACTCCTTTTCAGAGAAACATCCATCGATAGAATTGAAACCCTAGAAACTGAGTTTGTTTTACCTGAGTTTAAAGCCAAGACTTTTCCAACCGCCTCCTTTACCAATAGAGGTAAAAGATCTATCTCACTTCTTGCTTCGATTTATATTGCATCAATTCTTGAAGCTAATCTTCCCAACTCTCAAAGTTCAAAATAATATACTTTATACCTTGACTTGACTCATGTTGGTTCTCCTATGTACACATCATGTGAGTCTGAAGAAACCATTCCTCATTTTCTAGTTCCCTATTTTTCAAATTTCCTATCCCCCAATGGTCAGTTCCCTGAAACCATTACACTTTATCCAGACGCAACCAAAAGGTCACCACGCATTTTTAAAATTCTTCTCTATATCTCCAAGTTTCACCCTCTAAATTATCAATGGTTGGGGTCGGAGGAGGTGGTGTTGGATGTGGTGTTGGAAGTGGTGTTGGTGGCGCTGGAGGAGGAGGAGGAGGCGGTCAAGTACCATTCCCACCCCCTAGAATATTTTCCAAAGTAGCTACTAGGTATGATCCTTTGGTCCTCCAAGTCCCTCTCCATGATTTACCTAAAAATTATATGAAAAACTTGTCGAAATTCACAGGAGAGGGGGATTTAATCGCGACTGAACACATTAATTTCTTCGATCAATTTGTTGATATCCTTGGCCTTGAACACAAAGATGTTTATTCAAGAATCCTAGTTCAAACTTTCGACGAACAAGTGAGAACCTAGTTTAGAGGACTGTCGGCAGATTCCATAAGATCATATGACGAGTTAGAAAGAACCTTTCTCAGACAATGGGGAGAGAGAAAAGATCGCCTTTACTATCTAACCGAGTTTGTATATTTAAGAAAGAAAACTTCGGAAATAGCTCTCAAATTTACTCAAATATTTAATAAATTATATAACAAGATTCCAACTACGGTCAAACCTTCCCAAATTGCTGCAAAAGTAACCTACATAGGGGATTTTGACCCCGATTTTTCTTTATTGTTGATAGAAAGAAGATCTGTCGATCTCACCAAAATGTAGGATGATGTCGTGGAAATTGAGTCAAACATGATGGCATCAGGGAAGTACAAATCCAAATTTGAAACGGGAAATAAAGAAACCAGGCGATTCAAGGAACAAGCACAACCCTCCAGAGTTGGAAGATCCTCGGAAGATAAGATGTACGACATGGATAAAATAATCAAAGAATTGTCAAATAAAATCTCGAGAATGGAATTGGACCAATCAAAGAATGATCAGTTCCCTAGAAATGATTTTAGAAGGAATCCTAACCCTCAAATACAACAAAGACAAATTAAGAATGAAGAAAAAAATATTCAATCCCCCTTTAAGAATACAAATTTTATAGGAGGAGAAGACATGCAAAATTTTGAGGAATTCAAGGAAGATATCAATAATCTCGGTGATGATTGTCACGAACTTTATTTGACGAGACAATATTATGAAAAGTATCTAAACGCCGGAGGTTGGTCTAATAACGAGGAGAGTATGAATATTAAAAATGATTATGCATATCAAGGAATCGTTGATAATATAATGCTCGAGCTCCAACTGAAATATAATCTAAGGCCTAGAAACAGAAATGTCACAAATGCCCCACCAAAGAAAATCTTATCGAGAGGGGAAACAGACGAGGAAGCTCCAAAATTTGTTGAAAGACAGACTATTAAAACCAAGGCTGCTAACAAAACCAAGGCTATTGATGCACAGTCTACCAAGACAAAGGCAGCAGAAACATCAGTTTTTAATGCAAGAACAACGAAAATTCCCATAGTAGAAACAAAAATAGTTGAAACAAAAGAAACACAAACTAATAAATCAGAAAAAAGGGAAATAGAAATCCAAACTAGAGAAGTCGATAAGACTATGGGAAGTTTTAATCTAGAGAATGAGATTAATAAAATAAAGATCCTTGTACCTCTGGTCAAACTAGAGAAAAACCCTACATACAGGAAACAAATTGCCAAAATGATAACTTTTTTAGATATTGAAAGTCAGGATGACGTTATAAATTTGGAAGATGATAAACCAAATATAATCTTTGGTCCACATTTTGAAGGTGCCAGAGATATCGTCGCTCCCTTTTATATTACGTTAACTATACATGATAGTCTTCTTCATAATTGCATGTTGGATTCTAGAGCTTATCACAATGTGATGCCCAAAGGTATTATGGATAGACTGGGTCTCGAAATTACTCGACCATACAGAGATTTGTTTTCTTTTGATTCGAGAAAGGTCAAATGTATGTTATGATTAAATATTTAGTGGTTAAGCTGATGCAGGTTCCTATAAAAAGTGTTCTGATGGATGTGGTTGTTGTTGATATACCTCCCAAGTATGGCATGTTGTTATCCAGTTCTTGGGGTCTAAACTTGGAGGATACCTCCATGTAGATATGACATATGCTACAATCCCGCTCTTCAGTAGACAATTCACCTGCTTGTATAGAGAAACAAGGCTAAAATTTATGGTAAGTGATCTGTTGAATCTGAATAACTACCCTCTTTATATCGTATATCAAGATTTAGGAAATTGTATTTTATCAATAGATGATGATTTAGAAGAATGTACAGAAAAAGAAAAAATAGAAAAACCAAATAAAGATGTATATAATATTGGAGTTTAGAAAATGTATTTCGATGGTGCTTCGTCTTGTGAAGGAGAAGGAGATGGAGTGTTGTTTGTGGCACCTGGAGATGAGTTCACTATCCCTTTCTCTTATAGGTTACAGTGGGACATTGATTACACCAATAATGTATGTGAATATGAAGCCCTGGTTTTAGGATTAGAAGCTGCCAGGAAGTTGAAAATTAAAAACTTGGAAGTCTATGGTGATGTGGAATTAATTATAAAATAGATAAATCGTTAGTACCAGGCTAAACATCCAAGGTTAAGGTCTTACAGAAATTGTGTCTGGGATCTGATTGAAAACTTTTTCTAATCGGTTAATATTCACTACATTCCCAGAGAAAAAAATCAACAGGCAGATTCATAGGCCAAAGCATATTCAATGTTTGTACCTCCCACAGTTTTCAAAATAAAATATCATATAGAAATGAGGCATAGACCTTCAATACCAAAAAATATACAACACTAGCAGGTTTTTGAAGACGATGAACAAATCAGAAAATTCCTAGAAATGGTGGATGACTTTGTTGAAACACATATTGACCAAGAAAATCAAAATGACCCTGCTTGGATTATGCAGGAAGGAGAATATCTTCAAGAGTTTCAAGATAAGATTTCTAATCACCGTATGTTGATACTGGAAAGTAATCAGATCCTCAAAGATCTGATTCCCTTGGAGATATTATTTAATCATGACGACATTCTCTTGAAGTCTACTTTACAACCTCATCAAGAAGAAGTTGAAGATTGTGATATAGGCACCAAAGAAACTCCTAGGTTGGTAAAATTATCTAAATACCTTCCTCCTGAGATAAAAAGTAAATATGTTGAGTTGCTCAAATAGTACAAGGATGTTTTTGCTTGGTCCTATGATGAATTAAGAACTTATTATACAACCATAATCAAACACAAAATTCCTCTAAAGTTGGGTGTCAAACCATTCAGGCAGAAGCTCAGACAAATAAATCCTATATTATTGCCCATGATAGAAAAAGAGGTAAAGAAACTTCTAGATGTCAAGATCATTGTCCCACTCAGGTACTCCGAGTGGGTAGCTAACCTAGTTCTAGTCAGGAAGAAAATGGTGAAATCAGACTATGAATGGACTTCAGAAATCTAAACAGATCATCACTTGAAGATAATTATCCATTACCTAAAATGGATCATGTGTTGGAAAAAGTAGTAGAAGCTAATATAATTTCTATGATTGACGGATTTTTGGGTTATAACCAAATTGCAGTCCATGAATATGATAAAGACAAAACTGCATTCACCACCCCATGGGGCACCTTTATGTATGACAAAATGTCATTCAGTTTAATGAATGCAGGAGAAACTTTCCAAGAAGCTATGCACATCACTTTTTTCAGTGAACAAGATAAGTTTGTTGTCATTTACCTTGATGATCTAACTATGTTTTCTAAGTCTGTTGTAGAACATATGGTACACCTCAAACAGACGTTTGAAAAATGTCACAAATTTAGTTTGTCTTTAAATCCCAAGAAATCTCACTTTGCAATGCAGGAAGGTAAACTCTTGGGCCACATAATATCTCAAGATGGAATTAAAATCAATCTGAAAAGGGTTGGAGCTATATATACTATCAATATTCCTAGAAATAGAAAAGAAATTCAATCATTTTTAGGAAAAAATAATTTCTTAAGAAGATTTATCCCAAATTTTGCTGAAATTGTAAAATTGATTACAGATATGCTCAAGAAGTACAATGAGGTCAAGTGGAATATTGAATCCAAAGCATCATTCAAACGTATTAAAAAGGTTATAGGCGAAACACCGGTTCTAGCAAGCCTCGATTACATGAAAGAATTATTGTTTTTTTCATTTGCTTCTGAACATACTATTGCGGATGTACTATTACAAAAAAATGATGAGGGTTTCAAGCAACCAATCGCATTTTTTAGAAAAATTCTCAGAGTTGATGAACTCAAATATGATATATTGGAAAAACAAGCTTATGCAATGGTGAAATCCCTCAAAGATTTCAGAAATTATGTGTTGCATTCTAAAATCATAGCATATGTACCCACCAGTTCCATTAAAGATATATTGGTTCAACCCGATAGTGATGGAAGGAGAGGTTGATGGCTTGCTAAAATTCAAGAGTTTGATCTGGAAGTGAAACCGAAGAAAATTGTCAAAGGACAGGATTTGGATAAGTTACTAGTCGAATATAATCTCAGAGTGCTTGGAATAAATCATTTGCAAGCTTTTGAAGAAACTCTAGACATTTAAGAGTTCGACGATCAAATGCCTAAAACTCAAGTCCAGGATAAGTTTTATTCCTCCGCTTGGTATAGTGACATAGTTTCATATTTACTGACTCTTTAATTCTTGAGAGACATGACTCCTTCTAAAGAAAGAATGTTGAAGTTGCACACAGTAAAATATTGTATTGTAGATGATCAATTATACTGGAAGGATCCTTTGGGTTTCTTATTGAGTTGTTTAATAGAATCTGAAACAGAGAAGTCATAGACGAGTTTCACAAAGGAGTATGTGGAGGAAATCATGCATGGAGAGAAAAAGCCTATAAAATCCTGAGTGCGGGACATTATTGGCCTAAATTATTCACTGATGTGAATGATAAAGTCAAATCTTGTAAGCCCTATAAATTATTCGTAGGCAAGCAAAAGCTTCATGCACTACCTTTGGTGCCAGTAAAAAATGAAGCTATGTTTCAGCAATGGGGTCTGGATTTCATAGGTGAAATACATCCCCATTCAAGTGTGAAACATAAGTGGATCCTAAACACTACCAATTATTTTACTAAATGGGTGGAAGTCATCCCTACACGAAATGCAACAGACACAGTAGTGATCAATTTCCTGGAAGAGAATATTTTATCAATATTTGGCTTCCCTCCGAAGATCGTTACCGATAATGCTCAAGATTTTAAGTCCATGGCCATGATAAGTTTTTGTCCAAGGTACAACATCGTACTGGGACACTCTACGACTTACTATCCTCAAGGTAATGTATTAGCCGAATCATCAAATAAAATCTTGATCACCATAATTAAAATGGTGTTGAATGAAAATAAAAAAAAGCTTGGCATGTGCATTTGAAGTATGCCTTGTGGGAAAATCAAATAGGCACTAAGAGATCGATTGGGATGTCTCCTTTCCAAATGGTGTATAGGACTGACGCGACACTACCTATCAACCTAGATTTGCCTGTAATGAAACTCTGGCAATACGAGAAGGAGAAGCCAAATCATGTCACTAGAAGAATAAACCAATTGTCAATTGAAGTTCACCAGAATAGGGTTGAAGTAGATGAAAAACTCCAGAAGTACCAAGATAAAATGAAAGCCTTGTTCGACCAAAAAGCGAAAGATAGAGAATTCCTTCCTGGTGACCTAGTGTTAAAGTGGGATGTTAGGAAGGAATATTTAGGAAAACACGGTAAATTCGACCATATTTGGTGTGGACCTTTCAAAATCACATCTTTTGAGGGAAAGAACTCATTTTTGTTGGAAAATCTAGATGGTAAAATTCTTAATGCTCCTATCAATCGGTGTTACCTGAAACATTTTATGCAATAATTGGTTTCCAAACCTTCACTGTATATACTGGTCTGAGTTCTTTGTTTTTGATTTATAGTTTTTTCATTTTCTTGGGTAAGTTTGTACTTTCATTGTAAATAAAACCAGGTTAGTTCATTTTAACAATATATATCTATATCTATATATATAATTCATAGAGTTTGGGCATGTATAAGTTCCTGATATTTTTCATGTTATTTGTCATGCAGGATACTTGTCGATAGCTAAGAGACTTGAGATATCATAAAGGTGACATGCACAGATACTTGCATTAAATTTCTCTCGAAACAGATGATAAACTAATAGTCTGCTTGGCTGGAAATATAAAGAAATTATGAGGTATGAAATTTTTCCCTGTAAACTTAAGCCAAATATTTTAAGGAGACATTAATGAGTAAGACAGAAATCTCATGGCATCATCTAACCTACAACCAGAGGAATTAAAGTTACTTTTTAATTATCAATATTTTTCTCTCGATATATAAAAAAATAAGCAATAAAAAGACTTTAAGGAAAATTTTCGAGAGTTTAGTAAGAAGCTTGCTTAAAAGTGAGTGTACTTACAACAAAACATATGAATCCTCTTTTTGTTCCCCTCTTCATTTTCAAGATGTATCTTTGCATGATTCTTTATATCATCCCATGATCTTCATAGAGGAGAAAGGTCTCACCTTAACTTTGAAAACTCGTAAACAAATCTTCAAAATGAGAATAGGTAAAGATTCTTATAATTCCTCTAAATTTAAATGAACCAAAAGTATGTCTAGGTTAATCCTAACTATATTAGCCTTTCTAACAGGATTAAACTGATTAGTTTCGCTCAAGGAAAGTCCCTGGAAAATAGAAACTCCCTATGAGAACTTCCCTGTAGGAGAAGATGTTTTGAAGTTCAGAGGAGGATTAGTCCAGAGCAATCAAAGTGAGTTGACAGACCTATGTTGTTAAATTATAAGCATATATTATCCCAGATATATTGTATACAGATTGATTTCCCCCACTTCATTCTTTAAATCAAGACAGATGGTGAAAGGAAATTCATAAAATGATTGCCCCCATCTAGTCCAAAAAAGATGATGAAAGGAAAATCATTAAATGATTGCCCTCATCTCAACATTTAAATGTTAAATTACTAATTGAAGTGGTGAAAGGAAATTCAATGGGACAATTTGATAACTTCACCGAGGTACTGAACAGGATCGCTGGCAGTGAAGCAATGTCTACGATATCTAAAAGGATGTTATACATGAATTATAAGGTGCTCTGGTAACTAGTTCTCTTTTCAACTAGATCTACATTCTAATTTACATGGGACTCCCTGATTTAAAAATATTGAAATTATATTATCTTGATGCGAAAAAAATCAAACAAAGCCCGGTAGAAGGATTAAGGTTGTTTTGATTATCTTAAACAAATCTGAAGTCGATTTTTAGAAAGGGGAAACCATTTATAAAGCCTAAACTCGAGTTCAGTGAATGATTAAGTTTTGAAAGTTTTCAGAGATAAGGATGAAATCCTAAATTCTTATGTGTGTCTTCTTTCATAGGTGTTTCACAGAAATGCAATAATGACTCCATTTACCCAATAAAGGCACTTGGTCTGTTGTTCTTCTCGTCCAGCAAGGAGACGAGATCCCTAGATGGAGCCTATTTTGAAACATGTAGTTTTCTTTGTCATTCGATTAAGAATAAAACTCACCCAAGTCTCACCATTGATAAAATTTTCCGATTTATCCAACGATCTAAAATTCTTAAAAGTGATGGAGTCGACCTTTCGTTAAAAATTCAGATCTCTAAAGACAAGACTTTTAAAAAATGTCGGGTTTCGGGCTTCGTGATACTAACAGTCGGACATGTAAAGAACCCCAAAATCCTGATATATGAAGTCGCGAAGTTAGTTTGAAATTAAACAGGGTTAATTAAAAGATTAAGAATAATTAATGGTAATTAAATCTTATCGTAATTTTGTGTTTCGGGAATTTTTCCTCAAACAACAACTTAAAATCCCGATACACAAAGTCACAAAGCCTTTATTAATCACGATTAATTAAAAAAATTAAACATGATTAATATTACTAAATCTTTTCACATTTCAAGAATCAGGGGTTTACCATTCATTATATTCAAAAACCCTGAAACCCGAGGTCCCAAAAGATTTGAGTTATTAAGCATGAATAATTTAACTTTAAAATGAAATTTATGATGTAAATTGATATGTCGCACATTCACATTTCGGGATATTTCAATGTTGTTACATCCAAAAGTCTCGGTCGTGAAAAGCCAAAATTTGGTAATATTTATTATGGATCAACGAAAAATATATTCTAGCATAACGTATGTATCTCTAGATGTACCCTCCTCATTAAAACAAATAAATTCATCATCTGTAGAAACACCCTCGAATTAATGCAAACTGAAAGAAAATACAAGTTTTCTATTTCGAATTTCATTCTTACTATCAGCAAAGTAATAAGTTTTACTCGAGGAAAACTTACACATTCTCCTCTGTAATAGGTATTCGCATTTTATTACAGGCATCATGGCACCCAAGAAAATGTTAAAGAAGAGTGATGAGGCCGGTGAAGGCTCAAATCTGAACACAGACGTCCTGTCTGATACCATGCCACATGTTGTAGATTCAATTAGGTCCTAGATGCAGATTTTTGAAATCTTGGAACGCGAAGTCATAAATTGCCCAAATGATTTTGGAGAGGAAACAAATGACAAGCTTGGAAATAAACTCAGAGTTATAGCAGAGTCTGAACTTCATAAAATAGTTACACAACTAAATCTCATGCCATACAATGACATGATAAGTTGGGCTCTGGAGAACATCGATGTGCATACTAGGAGCATCATAAATCATCAAAAGGTTGTTGTCAGCTCTTTTAGGCCGGAACACATCCGAGTAATGTACAAACTATCCCCTGATCCTAAATATATTTATAATGTTGCATTCATAAAAGACTTTCAACAAAAATAATGTGCAGAATGTGACTGAACCTACCTATATATAGTTAAAACATGGTGGGGAATTCCAGCTAAATTCCAGGTTGATTCCCATCGTGTTTATTCCACGACACCATTAAATGAATATATGGTCTATGTAGTCATGATGCTATGTATAATATTCGGAAGGAAAAGCCCCACTCATTTCCCAATGGAATGGCTATCAATCATGCATGAGGTAGCTGAGGGTTTCACTTTCTACTTGGCTAAGATTCTGTCAAATAATTTAACCAAAGAAATTACTCAGTATCAAATGGCGAAGTCAAAATGCCAACCAACCCCTTTTTATATGTTTGTGTATGTCATGGATGCCATTTGTTACATGACTCCATTTCCATTGATGAATTGGAGATGGAACCCAACCTGTGCAGAACCTATCCATTTTTATCATTCTAAATTATGGGAGGAAAAGGTCAAATATTTATTTTATGAAATATGTCATAATGTAGTGATTCCTTTTCATCAAACATTATATAGTTATCCACCTCCATGGATTTCAGAGCAAATTATGGGAAACCTTAAAACAGTTGTAGATTGGTTTATTGAAGAAAATTTATCTTATATCAATGTTTTTGGATGCTCAATTTCCCCTCACGCTCTCCCAAAGTTCATGCCTGATAGACTAGTGTGCAAAGAAGTGGCTTACAGGACAATAACAGGAGGCATTGGCAAAGAGATAAAAACATCTCAAAATAAATTTTGGTCTGCATTCCCTTTACAAGTTGGAAGGTTTTCATTGTTGAATTCTGGTCATTCCAAGGTAGAGGTTGCATCTTTAGAGGATGTCAAACTAGTAGACATTGAATTCAAAAGGCATGATCCATATCAAATTGTGGGAAATTACATAGCTCAATGCAATATGAAAACATATGAGCATGAAGACTCCCCCTATGATGATATATTCAAGGGAATCAAAGCTTATAAGGAGGTGCTAGACAGATTTCAAGCGTTACCCCCTGACCAACAAGCCATATTTTTCACGTTCCAAAGACACAGACGAAGTGGGTTACCCAAGATACTGTAAGGAGAATCGATAATCACTCCTCTAGAAAAGGGATCCATACCTCTAGGTTTTGAAACAAAGTCTTATGGTAAACAAACAACTAAGGAATCCCCTAAGAATTTTGAAGTGTCTTCACAAGGATTAGAAACCTCGCAGGCAAAACATACAGAGTCGCAGACAAAGGTTCAATCTGAGACACCTCTAAAACAAAATCAAGTGATACCTTCTTCATTGCCATCTACTTCTGTTGATACCTCCAGAGCAATAGAAGGAGTACAGTTCACAGAGGTAGGCAGTCATATTACAACATTAACCCCTTTACAGTCAAGTTTCGGGTCTCCCAGTCTGGAGGTTATATATGCAAGTGATCTTACCCCGATCCCACTTGAAGAGATACCTCCTTCAAACTTTTTCTTTAGCACACAAAGGAGGGCCACAATCAGAAGAGAATCGTAGAATAAAGAAGTAATGATAACCAAAAGGCGGAGGATGATATTTGATGGGCAGGTCTTGAAATATTCAGAGCTCACCAGGGAGATGGTTGGGTCATTAGGCACCTTTGCTACAACAAATCAGTGTTCGGTCGAAAAACTAGCAGAACAATTAAGACAAAGGAATCTATTGATAGGTCAATTAGAGATTCAGATAATGGTTGTAGAAAAGAGCGTCGGAAAAGAGGTCAACAAGGAACTCGAACAGGCTAGAGCCAACGATAGACAAGAAATCCAACTGCTCAAGTCTACCCTTGATGAGGCATAAGTAGATGCAAGTGAGTGTAAGACAGACTATCCAACAAGATGAGTTGGTAAAGAAACTACAAGACAAGGTTAGTTCCACTGAGAAAATGGTTGTAGATATAGCATTGTTTCAAGCTCAAGCATTGGAAGTGCTAAAGAAACTAGAAATATCACAACAAAGTCTTTTTGCTAAGATAGGAATCATCTGAAATCATTTTTAGGAAGTAAACCAATCATTGGACAATATTGGTTTCAGAGAAAAAGAGGCTACTGCAGCCCGAATCACTTTTCAAGAGGCAGTCGTGTTATCGGCTAGAGAAGAAATATCTGTAACTCCCAGATTGACTATTGCGGAACATGTCAGAGGTGATATAATATTAAATATATGGGAGGCCAATATAGTTGAGAGTAAAAGAGCAGCCAAGGAAATAAGAGCATATTGTGAAGAGGTTTTCCATTTACTTAGCAAAGAATCACTATGCCTCGGAAAGGATGATGATTCTGAAATACTATGACAAATCAATATTGTAAAGCATCAAATTGACATCCAAGAAAACTTAGAGGAAGCTCAAGATGAAATTTCACAGCTAAAGCAATTTGATATTGCTCAAATAGATAGATGGCTAGTAAATCCAAATTTATAGCTATAGTTAACGATTTCTAAAGATAAAAGGATAGAAGACAGGTTACCATAATTACAAAAGAAGTTGTATCTTTTTGAAGGAAAAGATTTGACAAAACCTTCTAGACTAGTAGTACAATTTCTAAGCAGGTGTGTGGAATGTCTTGAGCGAAGAAAAGGGAATACTTCAAAGAATCAATGAAGTAACATGTTCATATTTGTTTCTGCTGGTATGAGAAAGAGATAGAGAAGAAACAAGTGAAACAGTTCTAGTTTTCATTTTGTAACCATTATTACCTAGAAATAACGAGATTTCCAACTGCCTAGGGTTGAGAATCTCTTGTATAAATATATTTTCCAAAGACTAAAGAAGGGTTGCTTCTTGCTGATTGTAATAGAGAAATCTCTCCTCTTTGAGAATTAATACAAGTGCAGACCAGAGACTCCATATTTCGTCAATTTTGAGTTATGTGTCCTTCTGTTCTTTGATATTCCAGTATCTTTGTTCATTTGTATTTGATGAATGCCTGATCGCAATTTAGTGCAACTTCTACTGTGGTTATATGTTTCATTTAGTTATATGAATGCTTACATATTTTCCTCTATGTTTGTTATTAGCAAATACAAGACCTGTGAGTTAGTTAGATTGCTACATTTTATGATTCATTAAAGGTTACGTCATGTATTTTTCTTCTTCTGTAGCAAAGTAATATTCTTCTGTGATTGATGCCTTACTTTGTTTAACAGCTTTATGTTTTTCTCTCATTACATTTATTATTTTCAAATTTAACTCAGATACGAAAAACAACCTCTAAGTTGTTATACCATTAATTCAATTTTAGGAAATTTTCTTGTTTAATTGAAATAGAAAAAGAAAATATTTAAAACAACATATCCTTTGACTGTTTCTTTTCTCCATGACTGTACCTGTTACAAGGCAGCAAAATATTGATCCTAGTCTTAAAGATCAGACCAACATTGTTTTAACCTTGTTTAATACCATATTAGAGATTGCTAATACCCGGGTTGAGATTGAACTCTCGTGGGAAGCAATTGAACAAGACATAAGTGCCCACAAACGTTGGGAAGCTAGGCAAAGACAACTTAGGAATCAGCCATAGCTTCTTTTTCTTAAAAGTATTGATTTTATTTTCATACTAAAAACTCTTTTATTTCTGGATTCCTTGACATTATACTTTGAATCCTTAAGTATAAACTCAGGAACAACAACAATGATAGGACTACCTCTGTGTTACGTCAATCTATGCCTACTTGCCTTTAGGCTTTGGGAAAGTATAGATTGTGTGATAACAATTGTATTCAATATCATGAAATATTATTCTTAAGGGATCAATTGTATTATCATTATAATATTACTTCTAATTATGATTCCAATAATTAAAATACAACTTAAAATTATAATTTCAATATTTACAATACGACATTAAATTAGATTTTCAATAATTAAATTTTTACTTTCAATTAATGTTCCCTTCCTCACTTATATACTAAGTGTTTATTATAGAAATCATTTTTCTCTTTATGTTAAAATACATAAACTATATGATCATTTTTCTCATATTAACTAACATATGCATACCAAGGCAATCATATTTTATATTTTCCAATCAATCTTCTTTAACCATACACCTAATAATTCATAACTGATACCAAGGGTGCCATGTTTCTTCATTCCCTTCAAGGATTACCTTTCAATACATTCTAAGGGTGCCATGTTTCTTCATTCCCTTCAAGGATTACCTTTCAGTACATTCTAAGGGTGTCATGTTTTCACATGCCCTTCAAACATCCAACTTTTTAGGTGGGGGAAATGGTGCAACTATTGAGAGTCTGTTAATTCAATTTTTCTGACCCTTGTTAAGATACTAATGGTTACTGAGGAATAAGGTTACCATTGTATTGCATTGCCTTCATCCAAACCTCATGAGTGAAATAATATATGGCCTACCCTCATGGTAGTTTGAAACCTCTAAGTAAAAGCAACACCATCTTTTCAATTCAAGTAATTGATCGAATCTAAGCATGTTCCTTGTGCTTAGACACACTACAATCAATGAAAAAATTCCATAATCTCAATCAAATAATAGCATTAATCATATAACATTTTGGGGTACCTTGACTCAATCTAGAGTCCAGTATAATGTTGATGCAATCCCACTTTAATGTATACCTGTGGTTTCCTGTCACACTAGGAAAACCATTTGTATCATTTTCAAGTTAATGTATCCAACATTTTCATTTTAATGTGTCATAACCATATGAATTGACAACCTCAGTTACGTCATATCAATGCACATATAATTCATCCATATCATCATACAAACATTTAAATGAACCTGTTCAAAATCATATTTTAAAACCAATCAGATAATTAAAAGTTTGAGTTCCATCATCAAAGTACAAGTCAATAAGCCAAGTCATTTATAAATAAATGCCCTCAAATAATAACATCTAGTTTGTCAAACAAGTAGGAACAAATGGGGCACTACAACTGTTGATATTCAAGATTTTGACTAGTACTTCGTTTTTGGTAATATAATAAGGAACAAATTGTTGGGGAACTTCATGAAGTGTATCCCACCAAATGATGTGATTAAATCTTAGCCCAAAGAATCGATTATAGTTAAAGGGGGGGGACAAAAAGACGAGCAATTTTAAGGTAAACACACATTAGAAGGAATTTGGTTAGTGAGAAGGTGGTTCTGTTCTAGGTTTTTAGTTGTTTTTTCCATAGCATCTGCCTCTGAGTTTTTCTTTTGCAAAATGTGGAAGAACCCCAAGCGTGTGAAATTTTTCCTAAGCAAATTGATAGATGAGGATATGCTTTTGAGTGGGTCTTTTGTCAGTCTGGACATACCTTGAAGTTCCTTTATGATTATTTCGGAGTCCCCCAACACATTTAGAATTTGAATATTCAGCTCATGGGAAAGCTTAAGTCCCATGTAGGTCTTCCCCATATCCTAAGAGTGATCGATTATTTTTTTCCCCTCGGAATTATAGATGACTCTCCCCGCACCTACCACCCCTCGGTTTCCTGTTTTTGCCCCATCGAAGAAGATAAAGGAGGAATTTTGTTGATTTAGCCAGTGTAAGAAGTTGTTGTTGTCTAGGCGAAGTTGCCAATATTGTTGTTTGGGTCTCTGCCTAGGGGTGGTGAGGATTCTCTTTGGCGACCCATTCTTCTTCACTTGACTCCAGGGTACCTGGGGGGTAGAAATCAATTGCTTTGGTTCTGAAAAAAAATTGAAATTAGACCACATATCTTTTCAAAGATGCTATGCATTGGGGGGAGATTCTCGAGGAAGATGGCTTGATTGCGAGCTAATCAAAGCTCCCAAATGACGAATTTGGGAATTTTTTTCCAAAGAAGGGTGAACTTATTTTTGTTTTTGAAGCTACCAGCATATCTCTGTTCCAATGGGTAAAAATATTAATCTAGCTATCAGGGGTAGGGGGGGATTAGGGAGGGGAAGGTAAATGAGATTCCAAATATGTATAGTGAAATTGCATTCCATGAAGAGATGGGTGATGGTTTCATAGGCTTCAAGGAAGAAGGGGCACCTAGAGGGGCCCTCGATGCCCCGCTTGAGGATATTTTCAACAGATAGGATTTTTCCATGGACCAATAGTCAGCAGAAAGTGTTGATTTTGGGAAACAAGGGATCGGACCATACTTCTTTCTAGTTTTTTGAGGGCAGGGGGGGGGGGGTAGGTTTCAGAGAGGAGATGGGTATATCCTTCTTTGATAGAGAAAGATATGCCTCCCCAACTTCGGGAGTCGAGGGTGGAACAGTTGAGAGGGGTACAACCAACCAGATTGTTGAAGAAATCGAGGAGAAGGGAGGTGAGGATATTTGGGGGGTTAGGTGGTTTCCACTCTGCCCAATCCCCTTCATTATTCTAGAGGTAGAAGTCTTGAAGCTTGAGGAGTTCATTTGCGCAGCACCAGTCTTTAAAAGTATGAAGGGTCACAAGGGATCTCAAGTGTTCGCAGTTGAGGATATGATCCGACTAGACGTTTATTGTGTCTCCATTTTTGGGGGCACAAGAGAGTTTGGCCTGAATAATCAGAGTTTCACTTTTAAGGAGACACCAGATCAGAGAGCCTGGAAGGGTGGGGATGGGTCCCTCTAGGAATCTAAGTCTGGGAGGTTGAAAATATTTTTTCACTAGAGCTATCTTCCACCAGTCTGGTTTTCCCGTTGTAAGGCACCATGCCAATTTGGCACCCAATGATATCTTCATTTTGACTGGATCCTTAATAGCCATACCACCTTTATTATAAGGCTTGCAAATTTTCTTCCAGTTTATGAGATGGAATTTCTTCATGTTTGTTTTGCCTCCTACCCAAAGAAAGTGTCTTATGACTCTGGATTTTTTCTATAGAATTATTTTGGGAGCTAGGAGTCCTGAGCATTGGAAGATGGAGAGAGAGGAAAGGATTGATTTTATTAGGAAAATTTTCCCTACAGGATTGAGCCATCGGCCTCCCCAATTATGAATCCTTGCTGATATTTTCTCTACAATTTTGAGCCAAACTAAGGAACTATAGTGGCTGAGAAATATGGGCCTTTACAAGTATTTAAAGTATTCCATGTGGTGATGATAGGAAAACAAAAAATTCTGGCGATCTATTATTTTATGTGTTTAGGGACGTGCCAGCCATAAATTCTGCATTTTGAGGTGTTCAACTTGCTGCTTGAAGCTGTGAGGAAAGAGATGAGGACCTTTTGGAAATGGTTGGTAGTGTGTATTGTGGTTTCTCCTAATAAAAGGTTGTCATCGACAAATTATGAGTGGTTTATTTCCTTTACCCCTCTTGCTATGAGTAAACCTGGGAGTTTTCTTGTTCTTTGTTCCTATTCCAGCTTTCGAATGAGGGAGTCTTCTAGGAGAATACAGAGGAAGGGTGAGAGAGGGAAGCCCTGACACAGAGCCCTGCTTGCTTTGAAAAATTTGGTTGGGCACCCATTAAGGAGGGGATAAATCTAGGGGTTGTTGATGCAGGATTTGATCCAATTACTAAAATTATTTGAGAAACCATAAGCTTTTAGAACTGAGAAGAGAAAGCTATTTTTTACCTTGTCAAAGGAATTTTCCATATCGATCTTGACAACCATACCAAGATTTTTGGGTTTCTTGCTTGAGTGAATGGCAGGATGATGTTGTCTGTTATCTGCTTATCCCTAAGAAAATCGGTCTGATTTTATGAGATTATCTTTGTGAGTAGGGGGTTGAGGCAATTCGCAATGATTTTGGTGAGGATCTTGTAGAAGGTGTTATAGAGCGATATGGGACGGAATCAAGAGAAGTTGGAGGGATTGAATTCTTTGGGAATGAGGGATAGGAAAGTGGAGTTGGTTGCTCCTCCAATTTTTTGTTTGTGTATAGTATAATTTAGCATCTTTTTCAGGTCCCATTTAATGACATCCCAGAAGGATCGATAGAATATGATTGGAAACCCATCAAGCCCTAGAGATTTATCTAGATCTAGACTCTGAATTTATTTAAGTATTTCTTCCTCTGTGATATCTTGAATTAGTTGGTTATTTTATGCATCAGAAACTAAATTTGGGATGTTTTCTAGCAAGCTAGTGGTCTCCGTTTGTGTTGATTCCTCCCTTGGTTGTTGGTAAAGATTATTGTAATGATGGTAGGCCTCTGCTTTGACCTATTCATAAGAGTCGATTTGTTGCTCCATGTTGGAGGTGATAGAAATGACAATATTTTTTTTCCTTCGATATTGAGCTTGGTTGTGGAAAAAGGAGGTGTTTGAGTCTCTCTCTTTTATCCAAAGACTCTTGGAATTCAAATGTGAGTGTTCCTCCTCCCTGCACAGCATGGCCTAGAGGTGTTGTTGTGCTTCTTTTTCCTGAATCATTAGGGCTTCTGTAACTAGTTTGAATTCTATTTTCTATTGAATTTTCCTGAGCTGCTCTAGTTTTTCCTATTTTTCCTGGTGGGGGGGAGTATAGGATTTTTTCACCCAGTCTTTGAGAGAGATATTGATGGACTTTAGCTTACTTTACCAGATGAAACTAAGGGATCCAGAGAAATGGGTGGTCCAATATTGTGTGAAAAACATGGGGATGACTGGTTTTTCCATCTAGAGCAGATTGAAATGGAAGGGAAGGGGGCCAAAGTTATGGGGGGAGAGGAAGGAAAGAGTGATGGGTTTATGGTCTGAGGTAGTGGAGGGGAGGATTTGGGAGGATATGTCTAGGGGGGAGAGTATAAAGTTGTCTCTAATAAGGAAACATTCCAAGTGGGTTGCAATGTGTTAGAAACAAGCCCATCTATTGTTCCAGGTGTAGTTTCCTTTGATTGGTTTGATGTCTTACATGTCCCAATCGGACATGAGATCAGTCAGGTTTTCAGAGAAAGGGTCTGTAACTTTTCTTCCTCCTTTTTTTTCCCCGGGACTGAGATGGGTGTTGAGGTCTCCTTGAATTATGCAAGAGGAGAGGTGTATAGAGTTTTGGAGGCTTGAAAGGGAAGTCTAGGTTGCCATTTTATCTTTATAAGTGTTTGGCATATAGATATTGATTACAGAAATAACATTGTTGTTGTCTTTGTTTTTGAGAACTATAAGAATCTAGTTTTGGGTTTCCAAGATTACCTCAAAGCTCCATATTTTCTCATTCCAGAGTGTTGCAATGCCGTCATAAGCACCCTGAGAACTGACTACTGCTCCGCTGGTGTTTTTGAAGAGTTTTCTTATTGCTTCAAGAATAAACATCGAATCCATTTTGGTTTCTTGGAGAAGGATGATTGAGGGACTGGCCATTTTTTTTAGATATTTTAGAGCTTCAGGTTTAAGTTTACTTTCGAAACCCCTGCAATTCCAGGAGAGAAAAATCATTGGGGTGGGTTAGGGGGGGCTTGGCTGCCAAGGGCTGAGTGTTTTGTTCCTTTGGTCCCCGCTTTCCTTGGTGATATATGGATAGTATGCTCTATAGTTTTTTATTTTCCTTGTGTTTTTTCTTTGTATGTCGCTTCTTCTCTGACTTCTTTGTTTGTGTGTCACCCCAATTTCCTTGGCTTCTCCGGTGGGATCTCTCCTTCTTATTTGTCTTGAGTGCATTGCACATGCAGGTTTGAGATTGAGGTTTCATGCTACGCTGGTGTATTCATGTCTTCCATGGAGGAATCTTGTGTTTCAGAATCATCATTGGTGCTGATTAGGAGTGGATCAGGGAGAGGGGAAGGGATCCGAGCTGAAGAGGGGTTCTATTTTGAGGAGGTTTCTCCTAGAATTTCAAAGGAATTGCAGCTAAGAAGGGAATTGGTGATCAACGAAGGTGCCCTTTTGGATAGAGATTTTGGGGTAGGGTTTTGCCTAGAGGGTTCTGCCAAAGGTTGGGAGCTTGAGGGTCCTGCACGAGATCCATTACTTTTACCATTGGTGTTTTTTTTGTGAACCTGCTACCAGCCATATTCTTGAGAAGGAACTTCATTTTCTTAGGGTTGTTTGACGCTTGGAAAGTTCTTTGTGAAGTGGCTTTATTCATGACAAGATTTTCATTTGAAATGCAGTTGTTTGTAGTCTATTTTTTGGATGTGGATCCATTCATCCAGCTTTAGCTTGATTGCTTCTGGGAGCCCTTTTTCTAAATCTAATTCTACACATATTCTCGTGTAGGAATATATACTGGATTTGGGCTCTGCCCTATCAATATACTTCCCTAGGGCGTCTCCTATGTTTTTCAAAACTTCATCACCCCAGAAATGGAAGGGAAAATGTGTAAGCCTTACCAAGACTGGCACAGCTGAAGGAATGTCACTTTTTGGATCGAAATTTGGAGTCCATTTGTTTAAGTATAATCCTCTTGGGCCAAAGAAATAAGGTCCATTTCTAAAGATGAGATCCCTGTCTAATTTAAGCTCAAAATAGAAGATGTAGAATCCCTTACCGCAAAAAAGGTGATTCATCCATCCTTGAACTAGGGGATGTCAGTTCTGCTCAATCCAAATATCTATTTGCTAAGGTGAGTGACAAAGGTCCATGAAATTTCCAATAAGTGCTCATGAGGCAAAGGAGAGGGATTTTCTTCTCGATGTAGTGTTGGGGATTGAAACTTCCGGAATATGGTCCAATTTTTTGACAAACTGGGAAGTGCTCAGACAGGTCGAGGGAGGGAAAAGAGAGCCTACAAGGGTTTTAAAGGAGACAACTTCATCAAGGAAGTCTAGAGGGGGATCAAGATCCAGGTTCTCTAAGCCCATGGGAGGGTCGAGAGCGTCGAGAGGGCCAAAGGGAGTTGGGAGGGCCGAGGGGGTATCCGGGAGGGTTGAGGGGTAGTCGGAAAGGCCGAGGGGGTGGCCAGGAAGGCTTAGGGTTTTCTTAGAGGCCAAAAAAATGAATCATACGTAGATGCCTTGTTAATGAGGTACTTCATGTGATTTATTACGATGAAGTTGGTTTATATACATTGGTATTTTTGATGGACTAATTTTGTTACATGTTGAGGTCTTTGTGGATAATGGGGAAATGCACTCAAGGGAAGGGATCTAGTCTCAATGAGGATGATTTCCATATTAAATTTCCTAGAAAGCCTAGTAAATGAGAAAATACTTGTGAAAATGACCTCAAAAGCTAACTTGGGTAAATGGGTAGAAGGGGAAAGGGTTGTATTTCACTTTTACCTTGTTTTGGACACTTGTAAATTCACCCTCAAGCCCAAATTCTCCCAAATTCTCCCTTGCATGAGTAGGGGGGAAACCAGGATACAAATCTTGGGAGGGTGTTACTAGATTTAGCATTATTAAATCAAGTACCTACCTATTGTTGGGGGGATATCTCATGAGGAAATGCTTTGTGGAATTTAGTATTGTTGATACATTTTGTATTATGATATTGGGGAGTTGGGTATAATTGTGGTTGTGACAACCAAGTCTGTGTGGATTAAGGGACTAGGAGTGTACCTACAACATAAGGAGGTACTAAATGTTGGAAATATTGTTTTCATTGATGTCAATATAGGGGAGACTACATATGTGTTGGGATAAATATTTGCACTATTAATTCCAACATTAAACTATCAAACGGATCTCGTAAGCTTCGAGGTACAAGCACAGAAAATGCAGGATTGAATCCTAGTCTAGCCTATTCTAAAGCTGACAAACACACTTCAAAAAGGAATGAATGAAAGCAAAGCTGGGATTAAAATCAAAGTTCAGGAATCCAAAGTACAAGAAATGAGATCAAGTGCGGGAAATAAATAGAACTATAGGAAAACCAAATTGAAACAAGCTATATTAAAAGACAAGCAAGGCAATCTAAAAGTAAATATAGAATTTACCCAAATTGGCATTCAAATCAGTCATCAAGATGAGGTTACCCAAACCCTCATGTATGTGTGCTACTAACCTAAATTGGAATTTACCAGTTTTAAGAGAAAATCCATGAAACTCCTAATTAACCCTATATTGACAAAATGATGTAATGTAAAGAATTCAAAGAAACACACTTTAGAAACTTGTCTTCAAGAAAAGATACACCCACAAATAGAAAGTGAAGTCAATGTGTAGGTATAGGGTTGATTTTTTTTTTTATGTACAAGGATAGAATTTCTTCATGTGGATCATCCATTTAACATTGCATTTGCACTCATATCACTTAACATCACAATAATGCTACTTCATACAACATAATATAACTTGCACATGGAACAAACATAAATAACAACAACAATGTAACAAAACAATTATATTAATAGTGAAACACAACACTATGGTAATATGACAATAGAATTAAGGAATATGTTAAATACTTAAACAAAATAGTAGATTGACAACAAAATAATATATAACAATGGAAACAATATAACTCATAAAATACAAATACATAACAAAACACAATAGAGTGACAAAATATGTATTCTTATCATAACAAACCCATAATAAACAACGTATGATATATAGAAAATCACAATACACACTACAATAATTAAATAACAACAAAACAATAATATACACTCAGGATAACAAGACAATGTATTAGCATAACACCACTACATAATATAATGATTTATAATGAGAAAAGAGAGTAATATGATGACAACACTTACTATATTACAACAACGATAGTATTACAATCAACTTAGATAACATTCTCACAGGGTTATAGGATTACACGCATGCAACAACAAACTATAAGACTTAAAAATGATTTACAGGGTTAAATAGAGATCCACAGAACCAAATTCACGATGATGAATTGAAGGCACGGGGAAAGATTCAAGTTGGAGGTTGAGATCAGCGTTGAGAATATATACAAACAACTAAATAATTTCAATGGAGTGGCAGTCAATCAAGCAGAGAAATGGGTAGAAGCAAGAATGGAGGCGAATTGGATATGATCATAGAAGACATAGATCTCTGCATAATTAGAAATGAGAGAAATCTGTACAGTGAAGAGAAGGAAAGACATTGGGCAGAGAATGGAGCAGAAATGGCGGGTACTCTATCTTGAATATTGATCTACGAAAATTCGTAATAAAATTAGTGGACTAAAACAATGTAAAACAAAAACTAAATAGCACACCAAATGAAATGAAATTAAACAAAATTAAAAAGAAAGAACATTACCTGGGTCGAGGGGCCCTTCCCAACCATGGGAAACGTGCCTGGAGAGTTAGCTCAGATAAAAAATACACACGGAAGAAATTTATCCTTTATTTATTGAATATCAAGCTTCAACCTCATAATAATACAACAACAGTATTTTTCTATCTGATCCCCGCTTACAATAATCACATTATATTTATACATAACATATCAACCATATTCTTGGATGCATCAATCTATCATTCCCGTGGATGAGATTTTCTTGGACAAAAATAAAGAATTAGCTACAACCAACGAAGGATTTCATACTAATTTAAATGATCTTGTAACTAAGGTGTCAAACCCAAGGCCACATCATCAAATCTAGGTGTGGTGTTTTCAAATCTGGACATATCACGAAATTTGAGCAGATGTCAGTTTGAAGAACCTTCGATAACTCCTCAACCGTTCAGTTGTTTGGAAAACGGTTAGAGCGAGACCCAATTTGTCATGCTAGAAACAAAATCCATGTTCCAGATTCTTCAAATTTTTCTTCATGTGCACGAAAATGGAGGGCAAATTTGAGTGTCTAGATTGGTTGAATTATTCCCCCTAAGCTGGTGGTCCACACGTACGACTTGGGTGGATTTTGGCACATAATTATGCATGCCGACATCACTACGGAGAAAACCCATGTTTCTTATTTTTGCCACAAAGCATGTGATTATGCTAAACAATGATTGGTACCAGAATGACAATATTGGTGTGGAAATGTTGAATTGTTGTTATGGTACAAGAATACTGATTGTTCTAGTACAAAAATCACACTCCAAAAACCATCATAAGTAAAACATGATATAATCATATTTTAATCACTAAAAACATAGAAAAGACGATGTATTAACCACATTGGATATATTGGCAAATGATGGCATTTAGTTAGGGTTTATGGTGTGTATTAACAACAAAATTCGTGAAAATGTGTAATAATGAATGTTTTTGTATAATGGAAAACATGGAGAAAGTGGATCTCAACACACCCCCAAACCCAATAATTTGCATGTCCTCATGCAAACAAGGTGAACTCATGATAGTTTGCTTATGAATTTATATGACATTGTTTCTTTGTGTAGGTGTTGGTTCTTGTGGAATGACACTATGGAAAATGATTATATTGTCACATATTGATTTAAAACAGAGAAACAAAATTATCAAAAAATGGAGGAAAAGCAAGGGATGGGTTATCAGAGGGTGATGATGAATGGTATGAGTATGGAGAATGTGAAATGATGGGGATGGTGGTCAAAAGAACTTGGACACCTTTAAACTATGTATCATATATTCATTCTAAGACCAAGCTTTACATGTGGTTCTTTGCTTGAATAGGCAACCATGAATTCATCCTCTTATTCAGAACATCCAAATGAACTAGGAATGCTTTATGATGTACAAGTAGAAGACACTAAAGATGTGTCTTTATGTTTGTATTTGTATACCACATATTTCCTTTTCACTGCTAGGTCTTGTGATCAGAGTATAATTTTCATTATGACTGGTGGAGTGAAAATGGAGGTTTTAGTGAGTAGTTGTGATGGTACTTTCTAAGTGGTAAAAATGTGTAGT
>JZKD02S1636974.1:562140-576197 GCA_000966675.3 Picea glauca
AACCTTTAGTTCAACCATGCTTGCTTCTTCTTAATGATTTACACAAGTATATCATTCATACAAACAAATATAGATTGGGCATATCAAAATGGAAACCTGTTTCCAGCAATCCTATTCAGTACTCTGATGGGGTAATTTTGGCATCTAAGAAATATCCTCCCCAGACAGAATGTCCCATTGCCCACGAGCATGCTCAGTACCCTGATGGGTTTGCCTAGTCATACCACGGGCTAGTACCTGTTGCCAGTAGACCTGTTTAGTATCTCGACAGGTTGGCCTCTTACACCCATTTTCCATCAAAGGCTCTTGTTCCAAACTTTACCCTTAAGATAAAATTTATATATTGCATTCGCACGAGTGAATGGGGGAGCATATTTGAAAACCTTTTTATGGGATGGGATGGTATTAGGTTGGAGGATATTCTATAAATTGCCCATAAAAGATTGTTCACATGAAAAATAGACTTATGTATTGAGATTAGTCCAAAGACATATCATGGTCAAACTTACTTAATGTGTGGTGGATGAGACCATGAGAGAATGACCTAAAGGTGCCTCTAGTCCCCAAGTTCATCTTCTCCATATAATTATGGTAGTTTTCCCATGGATACAAACATCATGCACTCTCATGTTACTCTTTAATAAGGATGTTCTACTGACCAACTTTGAGATTAGATTAGGTTGTACTATCTACCTATGGCCTCATAATATGGACTTTTAACTTTATGTAATCCCATAGTATAATCAAAGACAAGGCTATGAGTTATTGCTATAATAAATGATATGAAATTTTGTATAAAGAAGGGAGAAAAAACATCTAAAAGAAATGAAAATGATTGGTTATGTCAAGAAGTATTGGATTTGGATTTTTTTCTTTTTAGTTTTACCCTGATAATAATTGTCTAAACTGTAAATTCCAGTAAGGAAAATAGTTCAGAAAAATAGTAGGGAAAACTAATAAAAGTTAGAGAACAATTTTCAAACAAACAAATTTTAGGTGGGTAATAGGAAATGATATTCAGTTGTCCCAAAACAGTCTTAGGTAATAAAATATCAAAATAGAATACAATGTTGACGAAACAATAGAACCAAAAGAAATGAAATTACTTCCCTGAATAAGTCATGAAGATGTTCTCCCAATCTAGCTAAAAAAATATACCTGCAAAACTCCAACAAATCATCATAGCCTAATTCATTTAGAAAACTTCAAAAATGATTTGACTATCATTTGAAAAACATATTAAAAATTTTGGGGCAACGATCTCCCTTAAGATTAGTTTCTCAGTCTGACAGTGACAATTATTGAAAAAGACATAAAAAAATGATGTTGCACCAAACTAACAACTACATGCAAAATTTATTTATTTATTTATTGTCCTACATTACCTAAGAAAATACCCCTTTTCAATTATATGAATACTTCCAATGAAGCTATGTGCGAAATAGGATCATAAATATACTCACATTCAGGTTTATATAATAAACTTTAATAAGTACCTGAACATGATGAACCAAGAGTTTTGAATAATATGATGTGAAGAATTGTTGAAGAAGAGAGTGGTGGTGCAATCTGATAGTCACCTGGAACCAACATTCAATATAATCATGGTGTCCTTGTTCCACCTCTTCATTTAAACAACTATGTGAATTATTTTCTTTAGCCTCCTCGATCTCAGGTTCTAATGGCTTCTCCTGATTAGATATGGACCATGAGTCTTCGATCTCCTTGGTAGATTGGTCAAATTGATCAATGAAGGTTTCTTGATCTTTTTGTAAGCATGGATCATAGGACTTTCATTCTTCTATGTATTTTGAAGAAGTATATAGGTTCCTGACTATTGTCAAGATGTGTTCTTCCTAAGAAGAGAAACCAGTTGTTGCTAGGATTTAAGAGAGTTCTTCAATACTCATTATTATCTTTGAATCCATCTTGTTGGTTGATGGGTCATATATCACACATGGATTGGCACATAGGGTTCTTACATCACCCAAAATATTTTATATTTATATTTTTTATGAAAATGAAATGAAAACTAACTAACACTCAAAATATTTTTTAAGCAAACCATAAGAAATAATAGAAACTAATTGTAGAATTTGAAAAGCATACCACACCTGCATGAAAATAAAGACACTTGCAAGAAAGTAAATGCACTTTGCAGGAAAGTAAGCACACTTTGAGAAAGAGAAACACACTTGCAATAAAGTAACAATCAAGGTTTTGGGGAAACTCACAATAGTGGTTGCACAGGTTCTTACCTCTCGTCTTACTATTTCTCCTCCCCCAAGTTGTTTAATTTAAAAGAAACCTACTTACCTATACTTCAATCCCTTTAGCACCTCTCTGGAAACGACGCCAAAAATGTTGGGCTAAATATATGCAATATTAATTCCAACATTAAATTATCAACCGGATCTCGTAAGATTCGAGGTGAAAGCACAGGAAATGCAGGATTGGAGCCTAGTCTAGCCTATTCTAAAGCCAACAAACACACTTCAAAAAGCAATGAATGAAAGAAAATCTGGGATTAAAATCAAAGTGCAAGAATCCAAAGTACAAGAAATGAGATCAAGTGCGGGAAATGAATGGAACTACAGGAAACCCAAATTGAAACAGACTAGATTAAAACACAAGCAAGGGAATCTGAAAGTAAATACAAAATTTACCGAAACTAGCATTCAAATCAGTCATCTGGATGAGGTTACTCAAACCCTCATGTATGTGTGCTACTGACCTAAAGTGGAATTTACCAGTTTTAAGAGAAAATCCACCAAACTCCTAATTAACCTTATATTGACAAAATGATTTAATGTAAAGAATTCAAAGAAACACACTTTAGAAACTTGTCTTCAAGAAAAGATACACCCACAAATAGAAAGCGAAGTCAATGTGTAGGTACATGATTGATTTTTTTTATGTACAAGGATAGAATTGCTTCATGTGGATCATCCATTTAACATTACATTTGCACTCATATCACTTAACATCACAATAATGATACTTCATACAACACAGCATAACTTGCACATGGAACAATCATAGATAATAACAACAATGTAACAAAACAATTATATTAATATTGAAACACAACACTATGGTAATATGACAATAGAATTAAGGAATATATTAAATACTTAAACAAAATATTAGATTGTTAGGGACCTAACCCCTCACGTAGGTAGAATAATATATTTCGTTGTAATAAAGTTCAATATTAATAAGGCCTAGCAATAAGGAAGAATAAGTCGAATGTAAGAATACCTAATAGAATCTTTCGCTTCTAGAAGGATCTTCCTCTAGATGGTTCTTTTGATAGACATATTTAGTATAAATAGGAGTTGAGGGTCTAATAACGGTTGTCTTGGATATTATTGTAATAGAGTTATGCTCAACTAGAGGTTTCCCCCTCAAAGAAGCAAGTGAACATTGCTCTCAGAATCAAAGTGCTCTTTCTGGTGTTATTCTGATATCTTTTTCGTATTATTGTGGTGTTGTTCTGGTTATATTGTTGTTTATCTACTATTTCTAGCATTTTATTTTTGTTCTGCATACTTTTTATATCTGAAATATTACAAGTGGTATTAGAGAACTTTCCTCGACAGAAAATTGTGGGTTAAATTTTTTTCAGGGTAGAGATGTATTATGGCGTCTTTAAGCTACAGAGATCTATTGTTATGTGCATAAACCTATAGTTGAAGGACTCATACGGGCATGAAATACAAGTGGTACTTAAGAGCACATATATTGGCCACCTTTGTAACCCCCGTTGGTACCCCTTCGAGTGGTAGCGCATTAGACAACACATGTATACGGATCAGCCTAGATTTTTTGAAGCCCTCTTTAGATAAACCGATCAGCCACCTGACTGTTATAGTACCACCAAGAACATCACTCAGGAATATACTCTCTAGTACCTGGGTAGTCGAGTAGTACAGATAAGGGAACAATATAGCCTCCTTAGTTGGTGCCCTGAGATATTGGGTCGAGTACTACTATTGGACCCTGCACGTATATCAGAGAGCTATAGAACAGGGAAAACCATTGTCTGTAGAACCCTTGAATGCCTAACCCTTGGGGATGGAAATAAAAATAAAACAGACAAAATATATTATCGTGCAACTGTGTTCGAGAATCCAAATCACTACACATTTCTTCCTCATTAAGAATTTGGGCATTTCATCACTGCGGTATTCTTCAGACAAGAGTGTAACTCTGCAAGCATAAAAAAAAAAGGTCTAGAAATTTTTGCACCATTATTTGAGACCTATTCCGATAGATTTATCTCTTTTCACTTATCACATTCATACCTATCATTTTTCAGCAAAATTTTTTACCCCACCCGCCCCTTTTCGGTTCACTCGTCATCATGGCCCATACCCCTAGCCAAGACTTGGAAGCTCCATTCAATAACTTGCAATCTAATTTCACAGAGACCCAACAAGAAGTGAGACAGCTCAGTGCCAATATTTCAACCATCAATAAAAACATGCATTCCTCCATCGTCGCATCAATCTCCAAACTCAAAGAAGACCTCAAACAAGACATGACTACCCAGCTTGAATCTATCGTTTTGATGATCTGCACCAAGATGCATATCCCTGCAGATCCCCCTTTATCTAACCCACCTTTGCATACAAAAGCTGGAACTTCCTCTCATTCCCATAATTTTTAGCCCCATCACTTTCAGCATGACCTATGCCTTTCGCAGGTGGATGTGACCAAATTTGATGGCTCGGATCCCACTAGTTGGGTCACTCAAATGGAACATTATTTCTCTTTGTATGGCATTACAGATGACTTGACCAAACTTCGATATGGTGTTCTCCATCTAGATCAAGAACGTTGGCAATGGTGGCAATGGACAAAAACTGTTCGTCAAGGGTATGTTGCTTAGACACACTTTGTGGCAAAGATTTGTGAACGCTTTGACACTAACACCAACCATTTAGGTTGTTTGACAAAGTTGAAACAATTTGGCACAGTGGAAGACTTTATAGCTACTTTTGAGCGACTGGATTTTCGTACAGAGGGCATGTCTGATGCTTTTTCTGAGAATGTTTTATCAGCGGCCTCAAGAATGAAATTCGTGCCCATGTCCTCATGGCTCGGCCTCAAAGTTGGGTGGAGGGTACTAAATGAACTAAGGAAGCACAATAGGTTGTCTTTTCTCAAAACCAAAAACCCTCCTTTATTCCTTGCACTAAACTAGTAAATCCCACTCCTCCTTCTACTCCACTAAAGATCCAAAATTTAACCAAGGCCGAAATGGTTGAACGTCAACTCAAAGGCCTTTGTTATAATTGTGATGACAAATATTTTCCGGGACACAAGTGTAAGGAACAAAATATTTTTATGGCCATCTTGGAGGATGTTTCAGAAGAGGATGTTGAAGCTCCCCTTGTGTCTGAGTCGCCTGAACCCACCGACATTTCCCTTCCATAAAACCCTCCCGAAGTAGAACTGGTCATTTCCCTAAATGCTCTCACTGGCTTCTATGCTCCCCAAATCCTCAATCTAATTGGCTACATCAAGCATAGGAAGGTCTTTATTCTTGTTGATAGTAGAAGCACCCATAATTTTATTCATCGCCACATTGCTCAAGACACTAATTGTTAAATCTGTGCAGTCAATAATTTCCAAATCACAATTGCCAATGGTAGGTCCATGAAATGTGGAGGGTTTTGTGAAAATGTGTGTATCCAAATTGGTGACTACCACCTGAAATCTCATATGTTTGCTATCAACATGGGTGGTTGTGACATTGTGTTGGGTGCAAACTGGCTAAGGACTTTGGGTCCCATTCTCATGGATTTTATGGAATTAACCATGCAATTTGACCAGGAGGGCCAGCAATATAAGTTCCAAGGCATCACTATCATTTCCTCTAAGATCATTAGTTCCCATCACATGGAAAATCTTCTCAAAAAATATCATTCGGGCATTATTTCCCAACTCCATGCCATACAAGAAACTGAGACACCCTCTATGTCACAGGACCTCGAATCCATCTTCTCTAAACATCAAGTGGTTTTTTCCACTCCCTAGGGACTCCCTCCTTCCCCTGGTGTTCATGATCATTCCATTCCCCTTGTCCTGGGAAGCCTTCCTCCCAATATTTGTCCCTAACGTCACCCATTTTCCCAAAAAAATGAAATTGAGAAAATGGTTCAAGAACTGCTTAATGCAGGTGTTATCCGCCCTAGTATGAGCCCCTACTCTTCTCTTGTGGTCATGGTCATGAAGAAAGAAGGTTCTTGGAAAATGTGTCCTGATTTCCGCACCCTCAACAAACTCACCATTAAAGACAAATTTCCCATTCCTATCATTGATGACCTCTTGGATGAATTGAGTGGCACCTAGTTCTTTACTAAATTTGATCTTCATTTAGGCTACCACCATATCCATATGAAAGAGGCAGACATTCCTAATATTGCCTTTAGAACTCATGAGGGCCACTATGAGTTTTTGGTCATGCACTTTGGTGTGTGTAATGCTCCCTCCACTTTCCAAAGCCTCATGAATCATGTCTTCCATCCTTTTCTTCATCATTTTGTATTAGTTTTCTTTGATGATATCCTCATCTATAGAAAAACCTGGAAAAACCATTTTTCTCATGTGGATTGAGTTCTCCATCTACTCTCTCAGTACCAACTTTTTCTGAAATAATCTAAATGTGTTTTTAGCGCCTCAGAAGTCGAATACTTGGGTCATCTTGTTGGAAAGCACGGCATCAGGGTGGATCCTAAAAAGATTGAAGTTATGAAAAACTGGCCTCACCCAAAGACTCTCAAAATATTGCGTGGATTTATGGGATTAACAAGTTATTATCGCAAGTTTTTTAAGAATTATGGAAAAATTGTGGCCCCTCTCACTGCACTCCTTAAAAAGAATTCTTTCACCTGGACTCCAGTAGCTGCTCGAGATTTTCAAACCTTGAAGATGGACATGTGCACCACTCCAGTCCTAGAACTTCCTGATTTCACAAAGACCTTTGTCCTGGAATATGATGCTTAAGGAAAAGGAATTGGCGTTGTCCTTATGCAAGAGGGTCGGCCTTTGGCCTTTACCAACAAACTACTATCTGAAAGAAATTTGGGCAAATCAATCTATGAAAAGGAAATGTTGGCTATTTTGTATGTCATTGATCTTTGGTGCCCTTATCTATTGGGGCAACACTTCCAAATTAAGAAAAATCATCAAAGCCTTAAGTATTTTTTGGAACAACGCATTTCCTCCCCAGAGCAACAAAAATGGGTGACTAATCTCTTTAGATATGATTATGATATCATTTACAAGAAAGGCAAAGACAATGTGGTCGCCGATGTACTTTTTCAAAAATATGAAGATGAAGGGTCCCTTTTTTCTCTCTCCTTCATTATACTAGATTGGCTACAAGTTGTTCACTAGGAATGGATACACGATCCCAAAAGTTCGCATCTGATACAACAATTGCAGTCCAATTCTCCAGTTTCCACAGGGTACTCTTGGCTCCATGATGAGCTTCGACACAAAGGTTGTTTTTATTTAAGTAAATAGTCAAAACTTAAATCCACGGTACTTTCTGAGCTTCATGCTACACCCACAACTGGCCACTCAGGGTTTACCAAAACCTATGACAGGGTCAAACGTTCTTTTTTCTGGGAGGGTATGAAACAGGATGTTCGTAATTTTGTGGCTGAATGTGATTTGTGTCAACACAACAAGGGCGAAACAGTTAAATATCTTGGCACACTACAACTGCTTCCGATTCCACCTACTATTTGGTGGGGTATCTCTATGGATTTTATTGTAGGCTTACCTAAATCTGGAAATAAATCACTCATCATGCCGATTGTTGATCACATTTCCAAGTATGCTCATTTATGTTCTCTTCAACACCCATTTACAGCATCCATTGTGGCTCAACTTTTCATGGATTAGGTCTTCAAGCTTCATGGCATGCTACATTCTATTGTTTCTAATCGTGACCCAAATTTCACCAGCAATTTTTGGCAAGAACTGTTAGAGCTACAAGGCACCCAATTTCATCTCATAACAGCTTATCATCCCCAGACTGAAGGTCAGACTGAATTTTTCAACAAGTGTTTGGAAACATATTTGAGGTGTTCTGCATCGGAAAAGAAAAATCAGTGGGCTCAATGGTTGCCACTAGTTGAATGGTGGTAGAATATTTCATACCATACATCTACCCGCATGACTCCTTTTGAAGTAGTATATGGAAAAAATCCACATTCATTTCTCTCATATTTACCAGGTGTCTCAAAGGTCCAGGCGGTGGATCAAATGCTTACAATTCAAGAGGCTATTCTCCATACCCTCAAAGAGAATTTGGTCATGGCCCAGAATTGCATGAAGCAACAAGAAAATCAAGGTCATTCTGAATGTCAATTTGCAGAAGGGGATCAGGTGTTTCTTTGGATGCAACCTTACAAGAAAAATTCCCTCAAGGTTGACCATTGTCAGAAACTAGCACCCAAATTTTATGGTCCTTATACCATTCTCAAGCATGTGGGACAGGTGGCCTATCAGTTAGTTTTTCCCAGTCATTCTAAGGTACATCCTATTTTTCATGTTTCCTTCTTAAAGAAGGTGATTGGAACTAAGTGCCAAACTCAAACCAACCTTCCCGAGTTGGATGAAGAAGGATCCATTTGGATACAACCAGAATTAGTTTTGGACTAGAGTGAGTGTCACCTGCGTCAGCGAACCATCAAGGAAGTGTTAGTCCAGTGGAAAGATACAACCCCAGCAGATGCCACTTGGGAACCAGCTACCATTTTGTAACAATTTCCACATCTCAAGCCTTGAGGACAAGGTTGCTTTTAAGGGGGAGGACATGTTAGGAACCTAACCCCTCACATAGGTAGAATAATATATTCTGATGTAATAAAGTTCAATATTAATAACGCCTAGCAATAAGGAAGAATAATTCGAATGTAAGAAGACCTAATAGAAGCTTCCGCTTCTAGAAGGATATTCCTCTTGATGGTTCTTTTGATAGACATATTTAGTATAAATAGGAGTCAAGGGTATGAGAACGGTTGTCTTGGATATTATTGTAATAGAGCTCTGCTCAACTAGAGGTTTCCCCCTCGAAGAGGCAAGTGAACATTTCTCTCAGAATCAAAGTGCTCTTTCTGGTGTTATTCTGATATCTTTTTCGTATTATTATGGTGTTTTTCTGGTTATATTGTTGTTTATCTGCCATTGCTATCATTTTATTTATGTTCTGCATACTTTTTGTATCTGGAATATTACATATATTGACAACAAAATAATATATAACAATGGGAACAATATAACTATTAAAATAAAAATACATAACCAACACAATAGAGTGACAAAATATGTATTCTTATCAGAACAAACTCATAATAAACAATCTATGATATATAGCAAATCACAATACATACAACAATAATTAAATAACAACAAAACAACGTAACAATAATAATATACACTCAGGATAACAAGACAATGTATTAACATAACACCACTACATAATATAAAGATTTATAATGAGAAGAGATAGTAATATGGTGACAAGACTTATTATATTACAACAACGATAGTATTACAATAAACTTAGATAACATTCTCACACGGTTATAAGATTACACGCACGCAACAACAAACTGTAAGACTTAAAAATGATTTACAGGGTTAAATAGAGATCCAAAGAACCAAATCCATGATGATGAATCGAAGGCACGGGGAAAGAGCTGAGTTGGAGGTCAAGATGAGCATTGAGAATATATACAAACAACTAAATAATTTCAATGGAGTGGTAGTCAATCAAGCAAAGAAATGGGCAGAAGCAAGAATGGAGGTGAATTGGATATGATCGTAGAAGACATAGAGCTCTGCATAATTAGAAATGAGAGCAATCTGTACAGTGAAGAGAAGGAAAGACATTGGGCAGAGAATGGAGCAGAAATGGAGAGTGCTCTATCTTGAAGATTGATCTACGGAAATTAGTAATAAAATTAGTGGACTAAAACAATGTAAAACAAAAACTAAATATCACACCAAATGCAATGAAATTAAACAAAATTACAAAGTAAGAACATTACCTGGGTTGAGGGGCCCTTCCCGACCATGGGCAACATGCCTGGAGATTTAGCTCAGATCATAAATATGCATAGAAAAACTTAATCCTTTATTTATTGAATATCAAGATTCAACCTCGTAATAATACAACAACAATGTTTTTCTATCTAATACTTGCTTACAATAATCACATTATATTTATACATAACATATCAACCAGATTCTTGGATGCATCGATCCATTGTTCCCGTGGATGATATTTTATTGAATAAAAATAAATAATTAGCTACAACCAACGAAGGATCTCATACTAATTTAAATGATCTGATAACTAAGGTGTCAAACCCAAGGCCGCATCATCAAATCTGGGTGTGGTGTTTTCAAATCTAGACATATCACAAAATTTGAGCAGATGTCAGTTCGAAGAACCTTTGATAACTCCTCAATCATTTATTTGTTTGGAAAACAATTCTTATGAGACCCAATTTTCCATGCCAGAAACAAAACCCATGTTCCAAATTCTTCAAATTTGTCTTCATGTGCACGAAAATTGAGGGTGAATTTCATTGTCTAGAACTTTCATTAATTTGGCTGAATTATTCCCCCTGAGTTGGAGTTCCACACGTGTGACATGGGTCTTCATGTCGATGTCACTACAGAGAACAACCATGTTTTTTATTTTTTCCACAAAGCACAGGAATATGCTAAACAATGATCAGTGCCAGAATGACAATATTGCTGCGGAAATGTTAAACTGTTGTTATGGTACAAGAACACTGATTGTGCTAGTACAAAAATCACACTCCGCAAACCATCATAAGTAAACCATGATATAATCATATTTTAATCACTAAAAATATAGAAAAGACGATGTATTAACCACACTGGATATATTGACAAATGATGGCATTTAATTGGGGTTTATGGTGTGTATTAACAACGAAATGCAGGAAAATGTGTAATAATGAATGTTTTTGTATAACAAAAAACATGGAAAAAGTGGAGCTCAACAATATGTCCAAGATAAATATTGCAATATGGAGATTGTTCGAAATATTGTTTTTGGATTTTTGATGCTCAATTTGGCTACCATATATTTTGAAGGGATTTTTACTCTAAATACCTATCTGAAATGGGAGCATATGTTATATAGTTGGAAATATTATTATGATACCTTTCCATTGGTATATGGAACTCCCTCTAAATCTTTAGGAATGAGGAGATATGAATTTTTTTTGTCAAACAACCTTGCCATAAAGTTCAATTCGGCCCAACCAATCTTTGTAGGTCGACCATAAAAGTGAGTACAGAAACACTATAAATGTAGAATACAATGCATATTTTAAGAACATCCAAGCATATAAGATCAAGTTTGAAGTGCGTAGAAGAGATATGAGGTGCGAAAGAGAAGCTGGAGAGTATTCTTGGGATCTAAAGGTGTGCAGGAGGAGTTTTCTTGGAGTTTTAAGGGTGTGTTATGAAGGAATAAGGTCTATGATTCCAGAAAGTGAGTTATTTTGAGGTTGTAATGTTGCAGTTTTGGATTATATTTTGAGAATGATGCTTTGAGGTTCACTAGGGAATGAAGGCTAAATCTAACTAGGGTTGGAATATATGTCTAGGGTATGAAAAAAAGGGAGGTGTTGGAGCATGAAAGTTAAGGGTGTGATGATCCTATGAAATGCATGAAGTATGAGGCATGTAGGTGAATTCAAAATCACTATGTGTATGAAGATCTTAGGTTGGTGCCTATACAAGTCTTACTGAGTTGGTGCTCAGCTGAGGAGATTGGTGTCTCTGATAGGTTAGTGTTTTTTCATTTCACGTGTGTGCGTGTCCTTCTTAATGTAGGGGGTTCAATACCCAGGGTTTATCCAGAGTTGACCAACAAAAACCCCAAAGAATCAACATATCAATCCTCAACCAAGATTGAAGAAGTTCTCACTCTATACGTTATGAGGATCACATATACCATTTGGTATTATGTCGGGGAAGAAGGGATAAACACACATCAATACATCCAGGTTGACATTCATATAATGCATTGCAAGTTACTTAATAGATGAGAAAACATAATGGAAGCAACACATTCATTCAGACACATAATTGACACATGTTAGGTTCAGAATCAATACAACTTTATTATCATCCTCATTCCATCAGCCACAGGAACACATTAATTAAATCATATATCGACAACAACATGGTCTCATATTCCCTCTGATAATTCCATGGATTTACAATACATTGCGCCATGCACATCCTTTCATACTTTTCACTTGTGACAAACTCAAACTTACAACCAGAAACATTACAATACTACCCCTTAAACATAAAACAATTGGAAATGACCCAATGAATCAACCCTTTCTTTATTGTCCTTACTTCTTTTTATATCCCTCTCAACTCTCCCACTATGTCTCTTTCATTTATGCTCCACTCGCTTTACTAACTATCAATATTGCATGCTTCTGTCACATGCCTACATTCCACATAACCTTTCTGGAATCAAAGAAATCCTAAATACCTTTCCAACTCATCTCCTCTTTGCTCTGCATTCCTTGGTGCTACTGGCAGTAATTGTTCTGGGATATATCTTGAAGACTCTTTTCTTGATTTTGGTGTGTGTCTTTTTTATTTTTGGTGCACATCCAAAAAATCATACTGACGTGCATTGACAGAACTAGACTTGGTTCTCATTAACAACACTTGACCTGGAACGCACTTTTTATCAATCCTCATGTATTTTCTTTAGCATGCACAATACTAGAATGATCACACACAACTTTGTTTGTGAACATGTGTAATATTTACCTAAGACTTTGGGTGCCAACAAGCCCCAACCACTATTACTTGGCTCGTACTCGAGCCAGTTGCCTCATGAAAAGACTGTTGCTTTGGATTTGAGTAAGATAAAATCATCATCATTGGCGAACCCTAACATCAAACCAAGTTGTGATTGCAGTCAGGTTTGAGTAAGAGAAAATTATTTGTTCAGGCTATAGTTGCAACCCGACACAGGTCCTGGAATGAGTCGAGCAATCCCTAAGGTAAGATATGGTTGTGGACTTCATTAGGAAAAATGCTTGATTCTTCCCCTTTTCTAGTGTCTGTGGTGATGAATGATGGATCTATTTAAAGCACATCATCCAGACACTGGCCCTCTGAATGAACTTAATCGGATTTACTAGAACTTCGTCCAGTTAGTCATGGACCCAAAATAAGTAGACCTCAAGGAAGAGTTCCATTGAGAGAGAGGATCATCATTTTCTTGTATTTTTGTTCTGATAATATAAGACATAAGATGAGGACCTCCTAGCTCAATGAAATGGAGAGACATCAACCTTGGGATCTCTCCTTCAACAAAGGTGATTATCCATGACAACAGGAAAACCATCTTTGGGCTTAGAGAGTTGGAGGACTACCTCAAATTCCAATCATAGTTCAAGGAACTATGAATACATAGGTTATGTCTTGTCAAAGCATAAGATAGTGGGACCTTTTCCTAGCATATTTTTAGGGTCCTATACTTATAGGAAACTCAATTCTTCGACTGTTGATTTTTCTTTGCCCCCCTGATGACAACTTCTGGCTCGGTTGACTCCTTTTTTCCCCTCCATCCATTTCGCCTGATCTTCCATCACCCTGCTACATCCTTCATCCTCCGCTGCGTCGTCACTCCCTTGTCCTTTCGACCCATTGAGTATGACTCGCCTACCACTCATCTGAATAAACAAACTTAGGTTAAAAGAAAATCAATTGGTTTAATATAGTTAGACTAGGTTAGTCTTATTAATAATTAATTAGTAATTAATTAATGATTATTAATTAAGTTAGTTTGTTAATAGTTAGGTTAGTTTATTAATATAAACATTCAATAAAAATCAAACACTAATAAACAAAATACAAAACATTAAAATAAACCAAACTTAAATTAATTAAAAAAAAACAAATTAATAAACAATATAAAAAACACAAATAAAAACTAAACTAAACCACACATAATA
>JZKD02S1636975.1:0-17638 GCA_000966675.3 Picea glauca
AAAGTTTAAATAAAATAGCTATGGACTCTTGTACAACATCCTTTTTGTGGATCAATGGAGAGCTTCTTGTGAATATCTTTTGGAGTATTGATGGAGAGCTTCTTGTGAGAGCATCTTATTGGTGTGGATCTCTTGAGAATGATTGAAGATATATTCTGAGGAAGAGAGAGAGAGACGAGGATCTCATGGATGCATCAAAGTTTTAGCAATGTCGAAGATCTTGTCGAAAAAATTCTCGGAGCTTCAGAAACCCTAGTTTCTGAGGTATACGCGGGTTGTCTGTGTATAGGGTGCATATGTATTGAAGGTATATGCGGAATGACTGTGTACAGGGAGCGTATAGTGGATACAATCATGGAGATTTGTGTTTGAGTTGGTGCCAAGCTCTTGGATGATGAGTTAGGTTCCATATATGCATTCTATGGGCTCATATCTATCACTGAGACACTGGTATGGTTACATTATTTTCTTGATGGATACTATTGTTTGATGTATTGTGAATGTTTAGGGAATTCTTGGTATGGATTCTATGATATGGTTCAGTTTGGATGATTTGGCCAGTACTCTTGTGATTCAATGGTGACATGATTACTATGGTATACTAGTTGTTTATACATAATTGAGATAGCATTCATATTGATTTGTTGTGGAGCATGAGAAAGATATTGGAGAGCTTGAATGTGTTGTGACTGGCTTGTGGTCAGATTGGACAGTCAGAGACATAAGAGAATGATATATTGATTATAGAGAATCTGATTTTATCTTGAAGTACAAACCCTAACAACTCAGAAGGTATACGTAGGTTGTTGTATACACTGACTGTGTGCATACGCGGGCTATAGTGAGCCAGGGCACGTGCACACGCTAGTTGCACTACTGACAGGTCGCGTACCTGTTGACAGATTGATATCTGTTGAGGATTGTTGCCTCATCTCAGTTGGTGCTAAGGGTGTAAGATGAGTCTTGAATTATAGAGTTGGTGCTCTTGTAGAGTTGTACTCTATTCAGTTGTTGCTGATAAACCCCCAGATTGTTTCCATAATAAAAAGAAAAATTGTACATACATCTTGTGTTCTTTATGTTCCTTGTAGTGATGAATTGATGATGATATATTGCTGATATATGTTCTTATTTAACTGGATACAAATGAAAACAATGGGTAATGAATAAATGTTGAATGTTAACTAAGGAGTTTTTGTAAAGAGGGAATATTTTGGGAAAACGATCCCCACACTCATTCACCCCCCCTCTAAGTGTGGTAGGTGTGTCCAACACATGCATGGTGAGTTGATGTGATTTGGGATCTTTCATGAGGCCCATATGTATGGTTTTTTTATGTTCTTGTCACTTGTGTAAGAGACTCACTGAACTGAGCCAACGTAGGTATTTTCCAATTTGTTTCAAAAAGACATCTGCCAAAATGGAAATTGGAGACATATACAACGTATTTTGGTCCTAGCTTGGCCAATATTGTTAGAATAAGTTGTTTATGTTGTGTCGACTTGTCAATACCACATTCACCAAAGCTCAAAATCAAATATTTAAATTTAGTAAAGAAATCATGTATATTCTCAAAACTTTTAGGGTCTAAGGTATTCAACTCTACCTCAAGCATATGACCTCGCATCTCATCTTGCTTTCCAAAGAGTCATTCCAAGGTGGTCCAGATCGTGTTTGGAGTCTTGCATGCAACAACATGAAACCATAAATCAATGGATATTAACTCAAGAAGTAGTCATGTGGCCTCATCCTTATGGTTCTCCCATATCATCTTCTCAATCACTAATCTAGGTTTTGTTTCTGTCGCCATCGTCAAATTATATAGTCCTTTCCTTCTAAGTTGGAATTCTACCTTTGGATTTCAATCAAAATAATTGTATGGTGTGAGGATTACCATAAATTTTGATTGTATAATAGTTTTCCTATCCATCTCTCCCTCTGTTTCTAAGAACCCCTAAAAATTTACTCTCAATCTGCAAGTGAAAAATTAAGAAATCATGGTAGAAAGGGCACTTTAAGTGAAAATTCGTATTAGTTTCAAGAGATGATATTCCGACTTACTTTCTAAGAAAACGGTGAGGAATTCCGCCAAACACTTGAAAAACCACTTTCTGAATGGGTCGATGTACTTCTCACGTCAGTTGTTTCCTCAAAAACTTAATATTTTGGGAGCAATCACTGTAGAAAGCTACGATCACGGATTCATATCAATTTCAATAGGCTATCTTCTAGACTACTATCTGAGAAAATGATGAGGAATCTCGCCAAATGGTTAAAACCCGCTTGTAGAATGGGTCGATTTACTTCCCAAACGAGTTGTTTCCTCAAAAACTTAACATTTTTGGAGAAATCACTATTGAAAGGTACGATCATAGATTTAGCTCTCCGAAACTCTGATTTTCCTTATTCTTTGGATTTTCTGTCTTGCTCCAAGCAACGTATATCTGATACCATGTCCATGTTTTATGTAAACCTTCACAGGAGACCTAGCTAAAGCATACACAAACAAAAATTATCAAGAAAAGGAAGAGAGATACACAATGAAGAATGAGAATCAATGCATATTATGATCTTATCAATGAGTGAGTGATATTCACTCATATAGGCTATGTCATCCTATAATTAGGAATGCATGCATAATAGTGATGGTCTAAGACTAGAAAATCTAAAATAGAACTAGTTAGTTAACTCCCATTGAACTAGTGTTACTCTCACTGAGCTAGTGTGCCGAAAATAGAATTTTTTCCAACAGAAGTTGATGAATAGTGCATGGGGGAGACAATTGAAGTATTGCCTCAACCTTTAATGAACCTACCATGATCCCAATCTCAGAGACTAAAAATCCTAAAGGTCAACCTAACCTAACTGCTATAGCGGGAAAACCCCCCTATGGACTACACTAAGGTTCAACATGTAGGCATATAACCATATAAAAGTCTCCTACTCTTTAGACTACCCTGAATATACCCCACATTCATACAATAAATACAAAGTAAAAATATCTAGTAACTCTACCTTAAAATCTGCGTCTGGTGTCGATCCTTTCACGTTCGATTGCTCCTCGACTACAAGTCTCCTCCCAAGGCTAACCTGCATTCACAAAATGAAAAACAAGAAACTACAAACATGTATCTCATATATAAATTAGTGGGTTATATGTCAGTATAAAACATAAATCAAACATAAATATTGAACACATCATATTGCGGGACAAAAAAAGTATTCCTTTTATTAAAATCGCAAAGTTTACTTATAATGAGATCGACGACTGCTCCTTGAACCTGGTCCAGGATCCTCTTCACCAAGATAAAATTGTGCTTCCATGTATCATTCTGCTCTCACACTTCTCTCTAGGGAAATGACATAGGCTTATAATGGAGGAAAAAGGAAAGAATGGACAATTCTGGATCGAAACTCACAAGGTGGCTGCAAATTCTTGGGGCAAGGAGGGGATGTGAAAATGGGAAGAGTTTCAATGTTCTTATGTTTCTCTTAGGAACGAGATCCCAAAACCTCCTTTTATATGACAAAAGGATGGTTTTTCGGTTGGGTTCTGGGCTATAGGCAGTGGGACAATTGGAAAACTACTCAATAGCCCATAATATCAATGAATTCCTTGCAACATTTGTGGGTATACGTGGGCTGTAATGTTGCATATATTGTACATACACGAGCTGTAGTGGTGCATCAAACATGTGTACGGGGGAAGTAGTGGTGCAGGGTGCATACATCTTCAAAAATAGGGTTTTTAAGAAGAGTTTCTCAGTGATGGCTTGGCAAAAATAGTAAGTAAGAGGGTCAAATGCCAGGTATGCATATATGGTGCAATTTAGAGTTATAACACTAACGCAAAAGATGCATTTATGAGGGTTCAAACAGATGCGATAATGGAGACATCTTTCAAAAACTAGCCAAAGGTGTTTAGGGTGATCCACTCTCTTACAGGAGTGAGTAGCGAGATCGTCGAGATAAGCTTCAACTATATGCTTGAGATCATGAAATGCAAAGGTAATAGCTCGTTGGAAGGTTTATTCATCTTTCTTACGGCCAAAATGAATCTTTCGGTATGCAAATGTACCCCAAGGGAAAATAAATGCCATCTTATGTTGGTCCTCGTGAGTAATCTGAATTTGGTTATACCCTAAAAATTCATCCATAAAAGAAAAAAATTTGCTTCCCACACATTCATCGAGAATCTGATCAATGAAGGGTGTCGAGAAGTTGTCTTTGGGATAGGATTTGTTCAAGTCATGAAAATTCATGCATACGTAGATGGTTCCTTTCTTTTTATTCACAAGAACAAGATTGGATACCCATTCAATCAAGGGAACCAGGTAGATAAAGCTAGTGTTAAGCATTTTTTCTGCCTCTGCCTTAATAGTAGGGGCCTTCCTAGGATTGACAGCTCTAATTCGTTGTCAACCATGATTAGCATGCGTGTAGGTTTTAATCTCATGTTCAAAAATTTGAGGGTCGATTCCCGACATCTCTTCATATGACCAAGTGAATACATTGCGAAATTCTTTGAAGAGCTCGGTGTAGATCATAATTTCTTCCGGTGAAAAATCCACACCGATGTATACATTTTCAACCTTGTCAGGAATACAAGAGATATCAATCATGACGGTGGGAGAGATAATCACCATGTTTCCCTCTGCATAAATGTTGTGTGTATCAAGTGGAACTATGGTGTGACCAACTATATCGCTCAAGGTAGATCTAAAATCATCTTGTTCGATTATGGCAAGCTATGGGAGAAAATAAGAGAGATGATGCATATCATCCCATGGCCTATTAGAACCATTCATGGCCTCTATGATAGCTTCATATGAAGGTAAAGTCTTATCAAGGAATTCATGTGAAAAAGATGATAAAGTGGCCCACAAAGGCTCTAGAACAAGATCTTCCTCGTCCGTCTGTGAGGTAACATGATTTGGATCGATGAAAGAGTCAACAACATCTTGATACACTATCTCTACTGCTGATAGTGGCGTTACCATTCTAGTATGCGACTGACCTTCACAAGATGCAGTTGAGGAAAGTAGGGTCCAAGGATCATTAAAATATGAAGTGCGGAAAGGAACGAACCTCTTTGACGAAGCAGAACTACTCGACATGGCGTATATGTGATGAATCAATGCCATGAAGTTGAAGGTACCCAGAAGGGATGAAGACATTATGACATTGATATTATCAATTGTCAGCTGAGAATTATCGATCACAGGGAACGACAGTCCAACCAATGCATTGGGCCTAACGTACGCAAAGGACAATTATTCAATTGTCACGATATTCCCATCGTGAGGAAACAAAAGAGTGCAGAAGATGGACAATACAATTGCAGTCATAGCATAAGTTGAATTGTGTCCTAGTAACAATTTATAGTCGCGGGGTGCATCAACCACCTCGAAATCCACCTCTACCATCTTCCCACCTAACTGGATTGGGAAGGAAGGAATAATACCATGAGGACGAAAGGAATGACAGTAAAAAATGATCAACATGGTTGGATATTGAGAAAGGCTCGAAGATTCAAGGGATTTCCAACAGATTAGGGACATCACACCTGTTGAAACACCTTCATCAAAAAAAATACGTTTGATGGTATACTTTGAGTAACCCATGTGGATTTGGAATTCCACATGGTAAGGAAAGTGAGGCTTCACATCTGTGACATCAAACTTGATAAATTTAGAGCCATAAGGATATAGAGCTCCTAACACAGATAGGAAGGGATTCCTCTATGAAGGAAATGTCTGGAGTACCTCCAGATCTGACATTGCACAAGGGGTTTGACCCAGGTCTTCAAAAATAGAGTAATTATGGGAAGATCTAGCACTAACATTGTGGGTAGAGCGCTTGAGTACTCCTTTAGGAATATGAGGTGGGGGATATGGTTTTTCGATCTGTAAAGGCGTCTCTAGAGGAGGGAGAGACTCTAGACCAGGTACAGTCTACGAATAACTTTAATCGTGATACCTGGTGGCTACATTAACCTCAGATTTAACCATATTGATCCATAGACGGTCATCATCTTGCGTCGATGGGTTTTGACTCCCACTTGCCGCATTTCTTGCATTTGAGGAGCTCGAGGCCATGTGTTGATTATGTGGAAAAGGATTAGTCAACACAACGAGAGGTAGAGATAAAATCCTCGCATGTTCCAAAAGTTTGGGGCATAAGTGGGTAAGATGATCGTCTGTACGAAGATTGCAGGGAAAATTCACCTTCTGCCTTTCTTTCTTTCCCTCACCAACATTATTTTTCAACTTCTCATTATTACCATTTTCCTTGGGTTTATTACTATTCTTCCCACCCTTACGATTGGTACCATGTACTTTCTTTTTATTACCTCTTGGTTGTTGTTTACCATTCAGGTTGGTTGACGAATGCACAGAATGTACATCTGCAAAATGAGTGGGAGTGGAGGACACAGATGAATTTGAGCCTCCTATAGACTAGTTTAGAGACAATTCTTTCAACTGGCTTGTCACCAAGTCTGCAGATTTCACATTAGCAGAGCCTACAATTCCATCGGTACGAGGCCCGAGGTTTTGTCTAGCGTCATAGTTTGACCTCAGTGTGTCTGGAAGAATCTCGTATAACATCCCAGACTGAGCATATATAAGATCTAACTGTTCGGATTTAAAAATCGCTTCTTCCTCAAATGTAACTCTGAATGTAGACACATCCTTCGAAATATAAGGTTGTAGAGACTTAAGGAACCACTCTAGGAGGAATTTCGGGGGTATGTAGGCCTTGATCAACGTCTTATGTTTACGCCACTCCTGAATTTGATCCGAGATATGGGTGGCTTTGTCTTGACAGAAGGTCGACAGAAGTTCTATCCCTACATTGTAACATATTGGCAATTGGAAGTGGTTGAGGAAGACTAAAACCATCTAGTTAAAATTTATGTACGTCCCCCCCGGTAGCTCTATATGCCATTTCACGATGACCTGTGTGAGGGTGCATTGAAACAATCTTAAACGAATAGAATCATCGTTAAGGGATTTCAAAGAGCACCAAAGGTGAAAAGTAGTGATGTGATCACCAAGATATTCACCTGTATTGCCTTTGATTTTTGGAATATCTAAAGGAATCTTGGTGGGGATGGGGGGGCATGTTGTATCATGACGCATAGGATCATTAATCAATTTCGACAAGTCTAGCAGATTGATCTTGGACAAAAAGGGGAGACAAGGTTGTTGCATCTGGCCCCAAGATCCCTGAAAATATTGTTGTTTGGAAATCACATCCCATCCAGGGTTCTGGTATGCACCATGGGTCTGTCCTAGATTGTAATACCCTCCTCCAAACTGATTCATGAGGGGTTGGTTGGGAACCATTCTATTAGGAATTTTATGATGAGGGTTGTAAAAATTTCCCTCAACTGGAGTGGCTCCAGGTTGGGGGTTTCCAAAGGTATGAAATTGACCTCCTTCAGGTGTGAATCCAGAGAATAAAGGTAGATTATCCATGCCAAACGTGTTGGTCAGAATCCATACAGATGAGGTAGGTGTAAAAGATAGAATGTAAGCAGTAGCTTATCCGCCAGGTTGGTTACTCCATCCAGGAGGATTAGGACCAGGATTAGGCCTAGGGTGAAAAGGAGGAAGGCCTCCAACTATAGGAGTCATTTGTAGGGTATGAGCACCACCAAACGAAAATGGACTATGTGGAGGAGCCATGCCCCCAAGTCCAATACTAGTATTCGCATTAGATGCTGGGATGGAGGATGAAAATTGAGCTGTGAAATTTGGCATACTATAAGAAAAAGGGCTAGAGGTCGTAGCGATGGACTGAATATTGTAGCCTAACGAGTGGCAAAGGGACCCAAAAGGGTTCATGGCTATAGGTTGATTATTCACTATAGGACAAACAAGAGTGATGATAGGAACCTCCTGAACTACAACCATTGTGGTTGAATGTGTCTAAAGAGTATTGTTGACTATAGTGGGTATGGGAGTTGAAGGACTCCCAATATCTTTCTGACTCGATTCAGTATGCATCCTTGTATGATCATAAGTATGGTAAGTGGAGGTGTGTGTACCACTTTTGATAAATTTACACCTTTTAGAAGGAAAAGACTCAAGATGCGGTGGTAATTGTAACAAGAGGCGAGACTTGAGGGGAAACAGGTTTGGCTCCACGATGACTCAAGACTCAAGATATAAAAAAAAAAATACTAAGGCCAACTATTAATCAAGGAGCACACCAAAATAAAATAAACAAAAGGCCAATATGCACACAAACAGGATAAAGTGGCTCAAAGGGGCCTCCCTCCTTAAAGTATGTATGCCTCTCCCAAGAGGGGCCTGAGACTCCTTCCAAAAGATCGGAGGTATCATAATCAGTTATAAGGACCCTTGTGGGATTAACAACCAGTCGGTCAGATCCCCCTGGAGATGTAGTCCTCCATAAAGGTTGTGTGTTGTTTAACCCTTATCTGACCCAGAGTAATTGCAGAATAACCCCTACAAGTAACCTATGTGGTATCTATGTCAAGCAACTAAGAAACCATAGTATAACCGATGCGAAGGAAAACAATCGTAAGTCTAGTATACCATATGGGCAGGGTAAAAAATCCTGACACTTCGAAAGAACCTCCTCTCACAGAGGTAAAGGTACTAGCAAGATCCCCATATACGAATAGATCCCCAAAAATATATCTGACGCTAAGAAGGTATTGGGGGGATATCCCCTCAACCAACATCACGCGACCTTGTTCTTAACTTTGGTGTAAGTGGAGCCTCCTGACGTCACCAATTATACAATGTATTTCACCACTCCCTTAGTCAGACACATATGTTGATTTAATAGCCTTGGAGAAGTTTACTCACAAAATCCTATTCCAAGACTCTAAATCATAAGCTAGTTTGTGCACCCTAGAAAATAAAATCGTTTCTAATCAATTTTAAATTATCATCATTGCTTTTAGTGGCCTTGCTTACTCAAAAAGGTGTGGTCATGAAACGAATGATGTTATGAATCAACAATTAAATAAATGAATATGAATAAAATGTAAAATCCTAACTTCAATTCCTAATAAATGATAATCTTTTCAAAATGAAATTTTCAATTTAGTTCTGCAATTCCAAATAAGATGAAATATTTCTATACATGTACTAAGATCAATGATAAGGACCCAAAAGATCAAATGCCAACAATGCAAAATGATTAATATTTTTGTATTTTCAATATAAAAGAATGAAAATGCAAGGAATGAACAACAACTTGATATAAATATTCTATTGTATGTAAATAGATACAAACCAAGTAGGATGTCAAGAAGAAAACACCCAGCCCAAGATGCAAGGACAATCAATGAAAAGGATGATGAGAAAGGCATCGCCTAAAAATTCAACCAAAGAAAGGTTTCCTATCATTCTACAGGAACTTAATAGTCATATCAGAGACCTAATAAGACTCAACAACCATCACAACTTACCTAGTAAACATCAAACTCAACAACCAAGAAAAAAGGGATGATGTACGCAGTTGTTCAGAAGAAAATCACGTATATACACCTCTGGAAGAAGTACATCACGCGAATGCACGTGAATGTACGCGAATGTCAGGTAAAAACCCGTGTATATGTGTTAAAACACTACCAGGCTAAGGATAAGGATAAGAAACTCAGACTCAAACTGAACAAAGGTTGTCAAGAAATCAGACGACACGAAACTCAATATAAATGAGAGAAATCAAAGGAGAAAAACACTCCAAACCCAGAAAAGAAGATTTTATCCCCAGTATGGTCGCCAATTATGTTACGATGAAAATCTCTCTATGGCATGGGGTAAAGAACAATAGACAAAAATTACTATAGAAATCAACTCTAATCTCAGGTATGCGATATAAGAAAATATTCTAAGAAGAAAAGATAAAGAGCCTACCTCATCCAGACGTTCGATGAATTCCACCGTTGAGCACTTGACTCAAAGAAATACACCTGCAACTTGTCCTCAAAAACCAATAAAGACAAGCATATGGGGATAATATATAAAGTTAGCACATTCAATAGAATAATCCATCAACCATCATAAAAAATATTCCCATGGAATAAGAATTCAAATATTTTCAAGATATTAATTGAACGAGAAAAGAGTATTTCTATTAAAATGTAATCAGCAGAAGTGAATGAATTACAAAATTTCGTGTCATCATGGTTCAAAACCAAGAAACTAAGTCCCTTCCAGCTAGGCCTCCACCACTTCAATCATCCACCAAAGGAAATCTCGTATAAGAGATACAATGAGGTTCTCAATCAAGTAGGGAAGAGCTTGGGGGTTGAACAATGTGTTCAGACTTAAAAGGACAAAGGGATGTAGACTCAATATGAAGTGAATAATTTCTCTAGAGTAACTTTACTCTCAAAGTTGTCTCATTTTTTTCATATCTCTTATATGGCCCATTTATAGCTTTGAAATGGAACTGAAGGGCTAAGACAAAGAATTTCTAGTATATGGAAGGTCAAGGATCATGGATCCCGTGACATGACATGGAAACCTGACACTGTTTTTTTAATTTTGGGCACAAAACCCAATGTACATGGGTTGTAATGGTGCAACTTTCATATACACATGTTGTATAATAGTTAGGGCACGTATATGTTGAAAAATATTGTTTTTAGGTATAGGATTTGCAAAAAGGGACTTCAAGTCTGCATAGGGAAATGGAAAAAGGCCTTCTGAAAAACTTTGCATAGGGTGAGGAGAATCTTGCTATAACACTCTTGGGAAGATTTTCCATAGAGCTCTTCACCATTGTCAATAAAAAATAGGAGAGTAATAGATCTACTTTGAGGGATTCAAGAGCCCTCCCTAGAAGGAACATGGGATTCATAAATCCCACATCTCTCCTCTTGGTGTTCTCAATTTCAAAGACCATTATCTATTGGGTAACCATTCTTTGTGTTCAATTTCATGCATGCTTTGTTTATATTTTCTTAGTTTAATTTCCATTGTTTGTTATTCCTATCTTTCTTTATTTATTTCTTTATAGCTTATGGGTTCACTAACCTACTAACCAATGTTATGTTTTTCTTTGTTGGCTTACCAAGGAAATCAAAGGGGTCTCTTTTCTCTCACCCTTGTGATCAAAATCCCCAAATAGATTGGCGACCATACTACGGATTGAAATCCAAATTCCTCCTCAAGTAGGATATTAGAGTTGTTATTCTCACTTTCTTGTATTTGCAAGGTCCAAAACCATCCTACCCTAACCTTTAGACACTTCAATTCACCGATGTGTTGGCTAAATTCATTTCAAAATTGTTGGTCCACCATTTCTCTGCATGTGTATGATTTCAGGTAGAACAGACATATTGACTATGCAAAACTGCACAACTTTTTTAATGGAAAACCCACATAGATTGCACGACTTTCAGGCCTGAACCCGTGTGGATACGAACGAGTGTGCAATTTTTTAATTTTTTTTCCAATATCTTAGATTTATTTTATGCACTTTGTAAAAGCCACAAAAATAAGGCTTGGGATTCATTCTTTCATAGATACTTAGTCACACATAGACATATAGGGGGATTGAAAATATCCATAAAATATTTTATTTCCTTGGTTTCCATGTGGATAGATTAAGTGTATCATTTAAAATTCCAATCATTTTAAGCTTTCCTTTTACAAAAAATCACATTAAAATCAGGACTATGAGCCTATTTTTCCAATCTTGGAGTATGTTCTTTCCTCACACTCTTCTTTGATATTGGAAATCAGAAAAAGAGCTTGCTTGAAGAAATCTTCATCTCCCTCTCAAAATAAATCTTTAGGAGAAGTCAATACCTATTAGTTTTCTTATTTTGCAACTAAATCAATCATTTTAGGAGAGGAAAATACCTCTTAGTTTTTGTTTTAAAACATAATCTAAAATCTTTGTAAGGGCCCACACATTCCCATATGTGCATAGTCTTAGGATAGCTTCAAATTTCTAGACAAAACAACCTAGGAAGTTTAAAGGTTTGTAATGGACCACACATGCCCACATGTTCACAATCTAGGAATAGTTTCAAATCTTTCTTAGATTAGATAACATCCTATGGATATTAAATCTCAAGAGTAAGGAATCACATGTCCACCATGTTATTTTCCTAGGGATTTTTCAATTTTTGCAAGGATTTTTTTTGAAATCTATAAAGTTAAGCATAAACAACAATTGTAAAGGGCCAAGAAATGTCCACATGCCAAAATTTTCTCACTTAACTTATTAAAAATTCATCATTCAGCATCACTTCTTTCACACATCACATATTCAAAAGGTTTTTCATTAGATACTTGAAGCCATACTATGTTATTCTCATGCTCATAAGCGATTTGGTAAGGTCAGAAGGGGTTCGTTTGTTTAGTAAATATCTTTTTGTGCACATCATTTTTAATCAAAGAGGTTGGCCCATGACCCGAACCTCATAGACCATTCTCAGATCCTAAAAGAACCCATAATCAACCCACTTCTAACCTCCATAGGAGGAACACAAAATAATTTGGTAGTCTGAGTTACAATTTTGGGGATAGGTATCCAAATAACTCCTCATCATATTTTTTTCATTGAAACTGAAAGTTGTGAAACAGTATACCAAAATCCTCCCAATCAGGAATTCCTACAACATAAGGTAGGGAGACACCCATGAAGGGTCAAAGGTGAGGTCCATTTTTTCTGTGTGTTCCTCCTTGGGTCATCCAACCCTTGCAAAGCATCCATCCTGTGACTAATTTCTGAGGCCAAAAATCTAAATTTCGTTCTTTATCGAGGTGACTTAGTGGCCAAATATTAGGTTTTATCTACCGAAGGTGGTGGTTCTGGGCTACAATCACACCTCAATCATATTTTGAACGACTATTGGTAAATATCACCATTCCTTTCGGGATATGCACCCTTCACCCCTCATTATAAATAATTATGCATACCTTCACTAGCTCCTCTTCCAATGGATTCATTCCCCACTATTGAGTGCTTTTGGAAGCCCCAATGGTTTTTGAGAGGAAGGACAATAGGTCTATTAGGACATGTGAATTTTATTTTATTTCCCCACATGGATAAAACCACAAACCATCTCACATTATTTTTTATGTATGATTACCATTGATTGATTACATATATCTTTCAAAACAATTTTGAGATAGAGCACATTTACCTAAGCGCTTGTTCATTTATTCTTCTCACTACCACTTGCACACATTCACATATAATCTAGAATCATAGGGAAACCACAACATCCCTATCATTCTAGATGTTTTAGAAACCTCCCCCCAATCTTGGGAGGTGTGCCTAATTTGGATGACACATCAGTACAACTAGCACACACACCGGTGAGTGCTAGGTTTTTAGGATTATCTTTTCTTGGGTCCACCTCACTAGGCACCACTATCCAGAACAATCCATCCATATAGTAGCCCTTACTATTCAGGAATTGTCTCTCTAGCCATCAACCACCATGGAAGGACCACAAAACCTACCATATATGACCCCGTCCTCTTCTTTCCAGTTCATACAAACTTCAACCCCCTCTCCTAGCTATATTGGTCATCCACCACTCACAAGTAGTAAAAAAAGAAACACCCACTATTAGCACCCATGGCATGGGGGAAATGCTTGTATAGATGGGGGAAAACATAGTTCCCACCATAACTAAAATCAAACCAAGCATATATTTACCACCCATACATGGACTAATCACCCTTTCCCATTTTGTGAGCTCTATGGTCACCCATCCCATCAGTGCCTTGAACTTATTCCAGAGCTAGTCCAAGCAATTCATTTGAAGCGCATGTAGAAAAAAACAATTAGTATTTCTCCTTACATTACTTTGATGTTCCGAATCCCCCAACATGCACCCATTACTCCATCAGGTGAGGTTCCATACATCTCGACATCATTTGTTACCCCTCACATGGGTAATCCCCCCTCACATCCAATCTACATCACGACTGATGTTAAATCATGTAGACTTGGGGGCACCCCATCCACCTCTAGTACCAGAATATCCATTGTAACTTATGTAACTATATACCCACACCCATCATGGACCATCACCCTTGATTGGTATCAACTTATCCAAGCACAACTTCCATATTCTACCCCGTTTCACATATAGCTCATCGTTAAAAACCGTACAATTTATCAGTGTATAATAGATGATGGGGCATCCTCATGTATTATGTCCTCATCATCTTGGGAAAAACTATGTTCCCCTGCTCTTATCCCATCGATTACTGAGTTAAGAACCTTTGATGGTAGACTTTATTCCCCCTTGGGGATATTACCTAATCTCCCCATTGAATTAGGTGGTAAAATGGTTTTGATCAATGTTGCGGTCATGACTAGTCCAATAGATTACAATATTCTCTTGGGTTGTTATTTCATCTATGCCATGAGTGTTGTGGTGTCTTCACTCTTTCAAGTCATGATGTTCCCACACTAGGGATGCATTATCACCATCAATCAACTCTCCTACATTGATCCCCCCTCAGTATTCTCATAATAGAATCTCACATCATGTTTCTCGCATTGAGTCCATGCACTATGTGTCCACTGCCACTAGTCATACAACATCCACTCCCCTTAAAAATTATTCCATGATTCTAGAACCACCTCCTCACCACTTGGGCTTGGAGGCTGGGTGGATTCATTCATCCTTGGGGGAATCCATGCATGTTTCTTCCCCCAATCCCAAAATAAACCATGAAATCTCCATTGCATTCTTCCAAGAATATGAATGATTATTTGAGGCCACTACTTATTTCAGTGATTCTAGTGATAACCTCCATCTAGGTTCTCCTATCCATAGTTAGCAGGGTCCTAACAATTGAATTGGTGCACCCTCTAATATTATCTCCCTTGACAAGGTCATTACTCCCTATCAAATAATATCATATCCTAACAATCATAAGGATATAAGAGACTTCGGTTCCATGATGACCAATCATGCCCATATAGGAGATGTTTCCACATAGTTTAAAGTCCCAAACCCCCCAATAGATATTACACAAAATAGTGGATCTGATACACTATTTCATATCCTCTTTAGTGGATGTTCAACTTTAAACTACCTATTGTTATACCATTGGTCCATGATCTTGGGTATTTGGAAACAACCCTTCCCCCAGTCCTCATATGATAATACAAGGGGAAATACCACTTCCCACCTTGTTCCCATAATACCTAGCTCTCAACACAACAAAAACTCACAATATACCCTTCATGGGAACCATGATAGCACCACCTTCTATCCAGTTCTCCCAAACATCATGAGATTACCAGCCACATGACCTAATCGAAAGGATCCACCAATATAGTTTCATTATTTCTTGTGGCAAGGATCCCTTAGCCTTGGTCATTTTTAGTTAGCCACATAAGGGAAATGTGACCTCCTTTAGGGAGTGCCTTTTCCAAGAACCCTTGGTTCTGTGGCGTCCCTTAGGGAGTGCCTTGTTAGGGAACTCATGGTTCTTGGACCTCCTTTAGGGAGTTCCTTTCTCAACAACCCATTATTATGTGGCCTCCCTTAGGGAATGCCTTGTTTGGTAACCCATAGTTCCCTGAACTCCTTTAGGGATTTCCTTTTTTAGGAGCCCATCGTTCCTTGGCCTCCCTTGCAAAGACCCTTGTTTGGGAACCCATGGTTCCCTGGCCTCCTTCAAGGAGTGCATTTCTAAGGAATCCATTATTCCATGGCCTCCATTAGGGTGTGCCTTGTTCAAGAGCCTATGGTCCTTTGGCATCCTTCAAGGATTTCCTTTTTCAGGAACCCATCGTTCCTTGGCCTCCCTTAGTGAGTGCCTTTTTTGGGGAATCCATGGTTCCCTAGCTTCCTTCTGGGAGTGCCCTTCTCAGGAATCCATCATTCCTTGACCTCCCTTAGGGAGTTCCTTGTTCAGGAAACCATGGTTATCTGGATTCCCTTAGGGAGTTCCTTTTTCCAGGAACTCATCTTTCCCTACGTTCCTTCAGGGATTACCTTTTCTAGGATTACTTGGCCTCCTTCCAAGGGAACCCATAATTTTCATCAAGGGACCATTTTTCCCACCAATGTCAAAATCTCAGGTATGCTTACTGATCTGGATTTTATGAGAAGAACAAAATGAATACATATTATTAACATATTCTTAACATAGAATAACAGAGATACAATAAAATTGGTTTTCTATTCAATAAGGAAATAAGTTGAAACTGTAAAATGCAACGGAAAAAAGCTTGCTGGAATGGTGGCGACTTATCTCTGAGAATATATGTGACGATTGTTCTCATTCTCCAGAAGATAGTTACAATGAGGCTCTGAAGGCATTTTACAATAAACATGAATTTCAAAAACCTTAGATATCCAAAAACCTAACCCTAGGAGATGAATCACCAAAAGTCATGTGGGCCTCGTTTGGGTAAGTTAGTACATCAACTTCCCGAGGTTGTAACTTGTGCATACGATCTTCATTTTAGGCACATGATAGCCCATTGGAAAGGTCTAAATGAGAAGAAAAATTTATGAATGGCCCAATTTAGTGCCTTGGGCAGCCACCTAGGCCCCAAATCCCAAAATCATCGTTTAGGGCCTCAAAAAGGCCCCAGAAGTTTGGAACCCGAAAAACAGTCGAAAAACTGCCAAGGTGGAAATATGATTTTTGAGCTAGAGAAATAGATGGGTGGCCACCGATATCCACCTAGATAACTTACTCACTATAATTTCTATAAAATAATTGTCATATGTTTTTTATCAGAACATATGAAAATTATTTGGTCAGTTGCGACTAATACTCATGGATATGGGTCATAGATTAATGACTTACACTGCGTAGTTAATGTTGGATTACTGAGAGGGGGGGTGAATCAGTAATAGCGTAATTATAATCCTTTTTCTTCAAATTTTATATCAATGTATAATTATTATCCAATAATGAGTAGTAAGAAATAAACAATCACACACATACACAGTACACCAGTGTTTTACGTGGAAACCCAAATCCGGAGAAAACCATAGAATGCTTTTTCTTATATGTCTTGAAGAATTACATTCATTGGAAGCACCAACTTCCTTTGTTTTCCAGCTGCAATTGGAAGGAGGCTCCAACCCCCTAGTTTCTTAGGCTACAACCTGAGGGAAGATCCAACTCCCCAATTCTCTGGCTACAACCAGAAGGAGGCTACAACCCCCAATGTTTTCCGGCTACAACCGAAAGGTGGCTACAACCACCTATCCTTGCCCCGTCTTGCCACCGTGAAGTAGAAGTAGAATGATGGAACCACTGTCACACTATCACTGTGAGATATACCGATGTAATCCTATACCAATAAATCTGAACCATGCATCAACCATGCATCAACCTGTACCTCAAGTTGTAATCAACCTGTACCACAAAAAAGTGCATTAACCATGCACCAACCTGTTAGCAACATGTACCATACACAAGTGCATCAACCATGCACCAACCTATAATCAACATGTACCATAAACAAGTGCATCAACCATGCACCAACCTGTAATCAACCTGTACCATAAAAAAGTGCATTCAAACATGCACCAAGTATGTACCAATCATGTGTCAACTACTCATCAACTATGACTCATCAATATGTACCAACATCATCAACTATACACCTTATGTATGTGCGCCAACTCATCAACTACTTGTCT
>JZKD02S1636975.1:49997-63599 GCA_000966675.3 Picea glauca
TGATCCGACTCGAGCAGATGATAGGGAGGATTTCACTCCTTGTGTCGATGATGCATGTACACCTGTAAATAGTCCTCTTCCTGAAATGGTTCTTTCAACCATTATGTCGATCAAATCATCTATCGTAGTTTCTTCTTCAGCGGTGATATCTCCAGACATACGTGATCGGGATGGATATCTCAAGTTCTCAAAATAACGTGCACACTACAATAAGGTAGAAGGCCAAGGCATAGTGATCACTGGGCAATCTTAATCAAGGTTGTGAGCTCAATTTCTCAATTAGCAAAAGTGTTCTCGTTGCATGGCGCGGCGAGACAAATACACAACTTTTGTAACAGATCACTTGCAACAGATATGAAGGCTTCATTAACTCCATTCTTTCCATTATAGCATGGTCCAATGATATGATGATGAATATTTATTTCTTTTATGTCCATTCAGAGCATAATTTGAATGGATATATTAGTCCCAACGACTATATTTCTTCATCATGGCGAAGTTCCATATGTCGTTGTTCTAATATCCCGACGAAGCTCAAATTCTATAATTTTTCTTTCTGCGAGGTCTCCTCTAGAACCTCCTGTAATCTTTCAGTATTAGCCCTTTTATTTCTTAACTTTCTAGCCTTATTTCCAGTGAGCTTCGTCTCGGTAATGCTTTTCTCATTCTGATTCTTTTCTTCTTTGGTCTGAGTTGCTTCGCGTTGTTGAAATTATTTCCTAGGGTTTCTGGGTAATACTTCTTCTGTGCCTGGGGTAGGTAATTCAATATCCTAGGGATCCTCTAGTGTTCTCTTAGCTTCTACATCCCGGTTCCTATTATTAAATATCTGTGATCTTCTCTTTTGTTCTTCAATCAAGTGCACGATCCTTTTCGTCATAAAGTCTTTTAACTCTTTCTTCTTTTGTTCCAAAACTTATTCTTCTTCCTTTCATCTAGATTGATCTTTATCAATCCAAGGTTTTCTTATTAGCATGGTAAATGGGGTTCTATTTTCAACAAATTTAAAAATCTCAAAGTCTTCTTCTATTGAAGTTCCATTGATAGTCATAGGTATCCGAGCGAGTTTTCCACATAGTTTTACTAGCTTTCCTTTGAATAAACTTATTCCTCCTAGTGAAGGGATCATAGCAGGCCTTCCTATAGCTTCTTAGGTTCTCTCTGGCATAATATTCATCTGTGTTTCCTCATCTAGAACACAGTCAATGTCGAAGTCTCCCATTCTTTCTTCGATGCATTCCTTCTCTTTGAATATCTCTAATAAGATGACATGTCGGTGGTCAATCAGGGTTTCTTTTATTTGTATCCATAATTTCTATGATTCATGCTGGGGTTCTTTCTTTTCTGGATCTACCTTAGGGTTCTCTTAACTCAAGTTCATTCCTTCAAGCTTAGCGATCATTCTAGGGAAATCCAGCACTTCATGGTCCACAGCCTTACAACAGAGGCAACTAGGTCTTCTCCCAGGGCATTCCTTAGCAATATGTCCTGGTCTTCTGCAACTATAACAGAGGGTTAATCATCTCTTTCTTCTAAATTATCCCCAACTTCATCTGTACTGTGCACTAGGATCATGGTAGCTAACCTGCAACAAATTCTTTCTAGGATCCTGCATCCATTTGTTAGTTCAAACATTCTTTCTATGCATAGGTATAACATATCTTTCATTATTCTTATCATATTTATTCATATCAAACCTTCTTTCATCTATTAACACCCTATCTTTCAAACTAGGACAAAACCTATAAGATATACCTAGATCCATACTCTAGAAACACAAATTTCCACTTATCTTACTTTTTCAGAGCACAAAGCTTTCATATCTAATACTTTTCACTATTCTTACCATTATCAGAGCACAAAGTTTATAGATCTTACTTTTTTCAATCAAAACTTCTTACTTTTACCTTTCTTGGAGCACAAAGCTTTCAGATTCTGCTTCTTTTCTACAGATCTGAGCTTCTTTATTTAGCACAAATATTTATAGATCAAGTAGAATACTGCGCACTAGGGCACATCTCTACGCATAGAGATTTCACAGTTTTGGGATGAATCTTTGCACAAAGCTTCCTCTTTCTGAGTTCCCAACAATCACAGTTTCAGTTCCCGGCAACAGAACCATTTGTTGGCACAGGGGAAGAACCAGGTTTCAACGCTACAAGAGCGCACCAACAAAACCCTAACTACTGGACATTTCAGCAACACCTCCAAAGAAGATGAAGTCTCACATGAGGTAGAGGCAGGGGTGGTTGCAGGACTCAAGTGTGTGCAACCTTAGCTGGGACACAGATCTGTGATTATACTACTTAATAAAGCGTTCAACACCTTTAGTTATTTAACATGCAATCGTTATCTACTTCGATGGTAAAATAGAGTTTCAGATCCTTCACAAAGATCTTACCATATTTAAGAACTTAGCATCAACATATTATCCATATCTAACAGATCAATCACTTAGCACATACATATAGATCAGATCTAACAATCTACGCATCATTAGCACTAAATATCATTAGATATATCTATCAAGCACTCAACATATAACATATGAACATACAAAGATAAGGCACAAAGAAATATGACACGGGGTTTACATGGTTCACCCCCACCCTGGGGCTACGTCTACCAACTCTTCTTCTCTAGTCAAGCAGTTACAACACTGAGCATCAACAATCCTTACTCCGCATAGGACAGAAGATATGTGCAACCCACTAGATCCTTCTTCCTCACGTTACAACATTGAGCCTTTCACAATCTATCACAACCACCTACAATCAACCCTATAATCCTCTTACAATCATGCACAAAGAATCCAAAACCCTACTTGCACTTTGCATACATTCACATCACTTTGGTCTAGCACTTACCTCATTGATTACTCTAGCACTTATCTCATCGACCCTTCTTACATTTCCTAGATACTTATTTATATATTACAAAAGTGGGCCTTAGCATGGGTAAACCCACGGGCCGACATTCCTTTCATGTTACATTATCCCCAAAACCCAAAAAGGGGCCCAAAGGGGGGGAAAGATCCCATGATCTCTGCTTCATCTTGCGCTCCTCCTTCGACAGGCTGTCGAAGTCCCAAAATAGATCAACATGACCAAGAAACTTCCAAAACTTGGTCAAGGGCCAACAATTATTCCTATCTTGCTTTATTTCTATCTTTATAGATTTATTTCTATCTTTATATCTTTATTTCTAGCTTTATAGAGTTATATCTTACCAAGGAAATCAAAGGGGTCTCATTTTTCTCACCCTTTTGATCAAAATCCCCAAACAATGGTGAACATATTGTCCTGTCTTTTCGATGAAGTCCTTCACAAAGTCACATTGTAATATACTAGATATAAAATGTATACAGAACATAAATAAAATGCTAGTAATGGCAGAATAACAACAATATAACCATAACATTCACTACAATAACAATGAAATGATATGAGAATAACAACATAAATAACACTTTGAATCTGAAAGCAATGTTCATGGGCCTCTTCAAGGGGGAAACCTCTAGTTGAGTAGAGCTATATTACAATAATATCCAAGATAGGGTTCTCATACCCTCGAATCCTATTTATACTAAAAAGAAGCATCTAGAGGAAGATCCTTCTAGAAGAAAAAGATTCTATTAGGTCTTCTTACATCTGCCTTATTCTATTTTATTGAAAGGCCTTATTAATATTGACCTTTATTACATTCTAATATATTGTTCTACCTATGTGCAGGTTAGGACCCTATCATGTCCGCCCCCTTAAAAATAGCCTTGTCCTCAAGGCTTGAGATGAGGAAATTGTTGCAGAATGGTAGTTGGCTCCCAAGTGGCGTCTGCTAGAGTTGTATCTTTCCACTGGACTAGCACTTCCTTGATGGTTATCTAATGTAGGTGACGCTCATGTTGGTCCAAGACTACTTCTGGTTGTAGCCAAATGGATCCTTCTTCAGCTAACTCTGGAAGGTTGGTTTGAGTTTGGAACTTAGCTCCAATCACCTTCTTTAAGCATGAACCATGAAAAATAGGATGTAGCTTCGAATGGTTGGGCAAAGCTAACTGATAGGTGACTTGTCCCACACACTTGAGCATGATATAAGGACCATAAAATTTGGGCGCTAGCTTCTGACAATGCTCGACCTTGAGGGAAGTTTTCTTGTAAGGTTGCAGTCAAAGAAACACCTGATCCCCTTCTGCAAATTGACGTTCAGAGAGAACTTGATCTGCTTGGTTCTTCATGCGATTTTGTTCCATGACCAAATTCTATTTGAGGGTACGGAGAATGGCCTCTCGAGCTGTAAGTGTTAGGTCAACCTCCTGGACCTTCGAGGCACCCAGTAAGTATAAGAGAAATGAAGGTGGTTTATGCCAATATACTGCTTCAAAAGGAGTCATGCGTGTAGTTGTATGGTATGAAGTGTTGTACCACCATTCAGCTAGGGGTAACCATTGAGCCCACTGATTTTGGTTTTCTGAGGCAAAACACCTCAAATATGTTTCCAAACACTTGTTGAAAAATTTCGTTTGGCCATCAGTCTGGGGATGATAAGCTGTGCTGAGATGCAATTCTGTGCCTTGTATCTTGAACAGTTCTTGCCAAAAATTGCTTGTGAAAGTTGGGTCACGATCAAAAACAATAGAGTGCGGCATTCCATGAAGCTTGAAGACCCGATCCATGAAGATTTGAGCCACCGTGGATGCTATAAATGGTTGTTTAAGGGCGTAGAAATGAGCGTACTTGGAAAAGAAATCAATAACCACCATGATGACGGATTTATTTCCCAATTTGGGTAAGTCGGTAATAAAATCCATAGAGATATCCTTCCAAATAGTAGGTGGAATCGGAAGCAGTTGTAGTGTGCCCGATGATTTGACTATTTCTCCCTTGTTGCATTGACACACATCACATTCAGCAACAAAATTACGAATGTCCTATTTCATACCATCCCAGAAAAAGGAACGTTTGACCCTATCATAGGTTTTGGTGAACTCGGTGTTCCCTACTTTGGGTGTAGCATGAAGCTCAGAAAGTACCATAGATTTAAGCTTTGATTGTTGACTTAAATACAAACGGCCTTTGTATCAAAGTTCCTCATGGAGCCAAGAGTACCCTGGGGAAGCCGGAGCATTGGATTGCAATTGTTGGATCAACTGCGAACTTTTGGGGTCTTGTAGCCATTCCTGGCGAATGGCTTGGAGCCAATCTGGTACAATGAATGAAAGAGAAAAAAGGGAGCCTTCATATTCATATTTTTGGGAAAGTGCATCTACAACCACATTGTCTTTTCCTTTCTTATAAAGGATCTCATAATCATATCCAAAGAGTTTAGTCACCCATTTTTGTTGTTCTGGGGAGGAATACGTTGTTCCAGAAAATGCTTGAGGCTTTGATGGTATGCCTTAATTTGGAATCGTTTCCCCAATAGATAAGGATGCCACAGATTCACGACATGCAGAATAGCCAACATTTCCTTTTCATAGATGGATTTGCCCAGATTTCTTTCAGATAGTTGCTTTCTGGTAAAGGCCAAAGGTCAACCCTCTTGCATAAGGACAACACCAATTCCTTTCCCTGAGGCATCACATTCCAACACAAAGGTCTTTGTGAAATCAGGAAGGGCGAGGACTGGAGTGGTGCACATGGCCATATTCAAGGTTTGAAAATCCTGAGCAGTGGCTGGAGTCCAAGAGAAAGAGTTCTTTTTTAGGAGAGAATTGAGAGGTGTTGCAATCTTCCCATAATTCTTAACAAACTTGTGATAATACCTTGTTAAGCCTAGAAATCTATGCAAGCTCTTAAGAGTCTTTGGGTGAGGCCAGTGTTGCATAGCTTCAATTGTTTTAGGATCCACCCTGACGCCATCTTTGTCAACCAGATGACCCAAGTATTCTACTTCTAAGGTGCCAAAAGCACATTTAGACTATTTCAGGAAGAGTTGGTACTGAGAGAGTAGATGGAGAACTCGATCCACATGAGAAAGATGGTCTGTCCAGGTTTTTCTATAGATGAGGATATCATCAAAGAAAACTAAGACAAAATTGTGGAGAAAAGGATGGAAGACATGATTCATGAGGCTTTGGAAGGTGTAGGGGGAATTGCACAAGCCAAAGGGCATGACCAAAAACTCATAGTGGCCCTCATGAGTTCTAAAGGCAGTCTTGGGAATATCTCCAGTTTAGTGAAGAATTGGGTGCCTCTCAATTCATCCAAGAGGTCATCAATGACAGGAATGGGGAATTTGTCTTTGATGGTAAGTTTGTTGAGGGCATAGAATTCAGGACACATTCACCAAGAACCTTCTTTCTTCAGGACCATGACCACAGGAGATGAATAGGGGCTCGTACTAGGGTGGATAACACCTGCATTAAGGAGTTCCTGGACCATTTTCTCAATTTCATTTTTTTGGGAAAAGGGGTGACAATACAGATGGATATTGGGAGGAAGGCTTCCGGGTACAAGGGGAATGGAATGATCATGAACACCAAGGGATAGAGGGAGGCCTTGGGGAGTGGAAAAGACCAATTGATGTTTAGAAAGGATGGCTTGGAGGTCTTGCGGTACAGAAGGTGTCTCTGTTGCTTGTATGGAATGGAGTTGGGTGATAACACCAGAATGACCCTTTTTGAGCATCTTTTCCATGCGATGGGAACTAATGTTCTCAGGTGAACCTGCAGTGATGCCTTGGAACTTATATTGGTGGCCCTCTTGGTCGAATTGCATGGTTAAGTCTTTAAAATCCATGAGAATGGGACCCAAAGTCCTTAGCTAGTCTTCACCCAACACAATGTCACAACCTCCCATGTCGATAGAAAACATATGGGATTTTAGGTGGTAGTCACCAATTTTGAAACTCACATTTTCACAACGCACTCCACATTTCATGGAACCACCATTGGCAATCATGATTTGGAAATTATTGACGACATGGATGTAGAAATAAGTTTCTTGGGAAATGCGGCGATGAATAAAATTATGGGTGTTGCCACTATCAACCAGAATGATGACCTTCCGATGCTTGATGTAACTGATTAGCTTAATGGTTTGGGGAGCAGAGAAGCCAATGAGAGCATTGAGGGAAATGATTGGTTCTATTTCGAGAGGGTCTAAGGGAGGGGTTATGTCAGTGGATTCAGGCGATTCATACATAGAGGGAGTTTCTTCATTTTCTTCTGAAATATCCTTGTAGATGGCCATAAAAATCTTTTGTTCTTTACACTTGTGGCCCGGGAAATATTTTTCATCACAGTTATAAAAAGGTCCTTTGAGTTGGCGTTCAACCATTTCAGCCCGGGTCAATTTTTGGATCTTTAGTGGAGCAGTGGGAGTAGTGGGATTTACTGGTTTAGGGCGAGGGATGAGGAGGGTTTGTGGTTTTGAGAAGATACAACCTTTTGTGCTTATTTATCTCTTTTGGTAGCCTCCACCCAACTCTCAGGACAAGCCATGAGGACAAGGGCCCAAATTTCATCCTTGAGGCCATTGATAAAACACTCTCAGAAAAAGGCGTCAGACATGCCCTCTGTCCTAAAAACCAGGTGCTCAAAGGTAGCTATAAAGTCTTCCACTGTTCCTAATTGTTTCAGTTTTGTCAAACGACCCAAATGGTTGGTGTCAGTGTCAAAGCGTTCATAAAGCTCTGCCACAAATTGTGTCCAAGCAATATACCCTTGATGAGAATTTTTTCTCCATTGCCACCATTGCCAACGTTCTTGATCTAGATGGAGAACACCATACCAGAGTTTGGCCAAGTCATCTATAATGTTTTATAAAGATAAGTAATGTTCCATTTGGGTTACCCAACCAGTGGGGTCCAAGCCATCAAATTTGGTCACATCCACCCGTGGAAGGTGTAGGTCACGTTGAAAGTGATGGTTCTGCAAGGTATGGGAATGAGAGGAATGGTCACCTTCAGTATGTGGGGGTGAGGAAGAGGAAGGGCTATCTGTAGGGATATGTAGTTTTGTGCAGAGTGTCGAAAAGACTGATTCAAGATGGGTGGTGTGGTCTTGTTTGATTTCATCCATTGAGGACTGCATGGTTGTATTGATGGTGGTGACATTGGCACTGCGTTGTTTCACTTCTTGTTGGGTCTCAATGAGACCTGACTGCAAGGTGTTGAAGCGATATTCCAAGTCTTGGCTACGAGTATGGGCCATGATGATGGGAAAACTAAAAAGGGGCGGGCGGGGTAAATGTTTTTTTTCGAAAAAATGATATGGATGAATGTGATAAGGGCGAAGAGATGAATCCTGAAGAGAGGAAATGCCCAAATGCTTAACTAGAAAGAAATGTGTATTTACTTGGAAACCTAAACACAGTTGCACGACAATATATCTTGTCTGTTTTAATTTGTTTATGTTTCTGTCCCCCAGGGTTAGGTATTCGAGGGTTCTACAGACAAGGTTTTTCCCTGTGCTATAGCTCTCTGATATACGTGTAGGGTCCAACAGTAGTACTCAGCCCAATATCTCAGGGAACTAACTACGGAGGATAGATTGTACCCTTAGCCATACTACCCGACTACCTAGGTACTAAAGAGTATCTTCCTAAGTGTTGTTCTTGGTGACACTATAGAAGTCAGGCGACCGATCGGTTTATCTAAAGAGGGCTTCAGGTAATCTAGGCTGATTCGTACACAGGTGTTGTCTGATGCACTACCACTAGAAGGGGTACCAACAAGGGTTATAAGGGTGGCCAAAAAATGTGCGCTTAAGTACCACTTGTATTTCCTGCATGTACGAATCCCTCAATCATGGGTTTATGCATGTAACAACAGATCTTTGTGGCTTAAAAACGTCGGAATACATCTCTACCCCGAAAAGAAATTAACCCACACTTTCTACCGAGGAAAGTTCTCTGATACCACTTGTAATATACCAGATATAAATGCATGCAGAATAGAAATAAAATGCTAGTAATGGAAAAATAACAACAATATAACTAGAACATTCACCACAATAACACTGAAATGATATGAGAATAACAATAGAAATAGCACTTTGAATCTGAAAGCAATGTTCGCGGGCCTTGTCGAGGAGGAAACCTCCAGTTGCGCAGAGCTCTATTACAATAATATCCAAGCTAGGGTTCTCATACCCTCGAATCTTATTTATACTAAAAAGAAGCATATAGAGGAAGATCCTTCTAGAAGTGGAATCTTCTATTAGGTCTTCTTACATCTGCCTTATTCTATTTTATTGAAAGGCCTTATTAATATTGACCTTTATTACATCCTAATATATTGTTCTACCTATGTGCAGGTTAGGACCCTAACACACATACTCATACCTGGGAAGTCACCAATTGTATTGATCCAGATGGAAATCGGTGGCCACCCACCTCTTCCAATTGGCTCAAAAGAGTTTTTTGACATTTTTGGCAATTTACTATTTTTAGCAGTTTTTACTTCCGGGGCCATTTTGAGGGCCTAAATGAAGGTTTTTTTGGTATCGAGCTCCTAAATTATAGCCAAAGGAATGATTGAGCCCCCAAAATAAATCCCCTCGGCGATACCTTTCCAACAGGCTATCACACGCCTAAAACGGAGATCGTATGCAAAAGTTACGACCCCGGGAAGTTGATGTACTAGCTTACCCAAACGGGGCCCACATGACTTTTGGTGCTTCATCTCCTAGGGTTAGTTTTTTGGATGTCTAGGGTTTTGGGAATTCTTGCTTATTGTAAAAATTCCTTCAGAGCATCATTGTAACTTTCTTCTTGCGAATGCGCGCTGTCGTCACATCTCTTCTCAGAGATAAGCCGCCACCATTCCAACAAACTTGTTTCTGTTGCATTTTACAGTTTCAGCATATTTCGTTATTGAATAGAAAACCGGTTTTACTGTATCTCTGATATTTTGTGTTAATAACCTGTTAATAATTTGTATTCATTTCATTCTGCTCATAAAATCCAGATCAGTGATATCAGAGCGGTCTTCTCCTTGTCGTCTTAATGCATGTCCCCAACGAGGTCGAAGTACAAAGAGTTGGGTCTCGAGCTTGTTTCTCTTGAGGAAAGTAGCTCTCACATGCCCAAGCGACCTCCCATGGAAAGAGAAAATAAAGATGATGGGACAGGAGATCCTTTCAAAATGTTGATTGAGGAATCCCTCATGCAATAGAGGAACGAGATGATGGATAGTTTCACGCAAATCCTTCGACGACTACCAACAGGCGACGCATCTTCTTCGAACGGAGGTGCCTCCCCCTTCAAGGTACAAATAAACTTTGATATGCATATATTTAAAGGTTAGATAGATGCAGATGCTGTAGACAAGTGGTTGAATCTACTAGAAGGGTATTTTTCTGTTCATAAATTTTCGAATAGAGAAAAGATTACTTTTGCGCTCCTCAAAGTCGTTCCCCATGTCAAAGATTGGTGGGAAACTTTCTGTGAGAAAAAAGAAACAGAGGAAACCTTATTATTTTCAGTCACGACCACCTGGGAATCCTTCAGGGATGTTATTAAGGAACAATACCACCCTGTCAGAAGTTATGACGACCTGTATATCAAATGGACCACACTGCGGAAAGAAAGAGACCAAGCAGTTCCAGATTTCACAAATATCTTCCATACTTTGCACACCAAGTTGGGTATCAAAGATTCAGAGCAACATTTGGTGCTCAAGTATCGTGGTGATCTACATAGATACATCCAGACTGAAATGGAATTTTTGGTCATCTCATCCTTGGGCGCGGCCTACCAATATGCCATCAAAATCGAGCAGAAGCTCAAACAAAAGATGCAACAATTTAGGCCTGGGAACCCCTCACAACAAAAGCCAGGAAAGGGCGGCCCCAACCCATAGAACAAAGGATAAAGAAAAGATGGAGAGTATCAAGACAACCAGTACAAGCTACAAGAAAAGAAGGACACCGGAAAGACAAAGAAAGATACCGGGAAGTGGTGCAACTTCCATAAGAGCCCTTGGCATAACACTGCTGACTGCCACTCAAAGCAGTCGCTGGTGGCCAAAGTGAAAGCCTCTGAATCAGATGCAGATTTTAACTTCGAGACAGAACCATAAAGGGGAAGAAATATCATTGACGCAGAACCCAGTGCCACCATTGCTACCACCAAGCTCCAGCCTGGTGAACCAGATGAGCTAGAAGAAGGAGAGGGCCTCTTCCATTCATAGATGTGGGTAAAAGGCACCCCATTTCACTTCATCATTGATAGCGGTAGCTAGAAGAACCTCAGCTCAGCAGAGGTCATCAAGCAGCTGGCCCTGCCAACAACGCCACACCCACAACCCTACACCATTGGATGGCTCCGCCAAGGAAATGATCTCTGTGTCAACCAACAGTGTTGACTATCATACAACATCAAGCCCTTCAAAGACGAGGTATTGTGTGATGTTGCTCCTCTCGAAGTTTGTGATGTTCTTTTGGGCCAACCTTATTTATGGAAACGTCATGTTGTATATGATTCTAGGCCTCATAGTTTTATTATTACTTTGAATAAGAAATTGTATAGGATACCCAAGGCAGTCCCACCTAGTGCTATTTCCTTGATCTCTGCTAAGCAATGCAGGAAGGTCATCTCTCATACGGGGAAGTTTGTCTTATTTGTGATTCACTCTTAGAATAAGCAAAAGATTGCAGCCACATCTAGGGTCTCTATGGATGACCTATCCACACAGAAGAAGCAAGTAGATAAGGTCGTGGAAGAATACTCAGATATCTTCTCCTCACCTATAGGTGTACCTCTGCACTGCCAGGTCAAGCACCCCATCGATCTGACCCCTGGTGCATTGCTGCCCAATGGGCCAGTCTATCGTCGCTCTTTTTTAGAGAATGAGGAGATAAAGCGATAGATCCAAGAACTGCTCCAAAAGGGGCACATCTACCCCAGCTCATCACCTTGTGGGAGCCCAATCGTTCTGATACAAAAGAAAGATGGAACCTGGTGACTTTGTATTGATTACTGGGCTCTGAATAAAATCACCGTCAGAAACTGGTACCTGATTCCCCGAATCGATGACCTCCTTGATCAACTCAGAGGGGAAAAATACTTCAGCAAGATTGATCTAAAGTCTGGCTACCACTAGGTCCCGATAGAACAGACAAATGTATGGAAGACCACCTTCAAGTCAAAGGAAGGACTTTTTGAATGGTTGGTCATGACCTTTGGTTTGAAAAATGCTCCAACCACCTTCATGAGGATGATGGACGATATCCTGTGACCATTCACCAATACTTTTGTATTGGTGTATCTAGATGACATTCTAATTTACAACAAGACTTGGGCCAAACACTTGCAGCATATTCAACAGGTTCTGCACACCCTGCAGCAGCACAAGCTATATGCCAACCTAGAAAAATGCTCCTTCAGCATGGACAGGGTCCATTACCTCGGCTACATCATTGATCAGCATGGTGTACATGTGGATCCATCCAAGTTCCAAGTCATCCGTGACTGGCCATCCCCAACAACACTCACTGAGCTTCAGATCTTCTTGGGACTTGCTAATTTCTACCGCAGGTTTGTGTTGGGTTTCTCCCATATTGCATGGGCCCTCAACAAAATAAACAGGGGTGGTGGTAAGGTGAAATTTACGTGGGGCTGGTCCCAAAAACAAGCATTCGATGATTTGAAGTAGTGCTTCTGCTCAGCCCCAGTAATTTCACTACCAGACCTGCAACATCCCTTTGAGATTGAGACAGATGCTTCAGACTATGTTGTGGGCACCGTTCTCAATCAGCACGGCCACCCCGTGGCCTATCATAGTGAGAGACTGTCAGATACTCTCCGTAAGTACCCTACTTACAACAAATAAATGTACTCCATTGTGCAAGTATGCCACCAGTGGAGACATTACATTCTTGGGAAGGAGATAGTCATCCACACTAATCATAAGCCACTGTAGTTCATGCAGACACAGGGAAAACTACAGAATGACCGCCATCAAAAGTGGTCCACATACTTGCATCACATCCACATCAACATCAAGTATAAAATAGGAAGCACCAATCGTGTCGTTGATTGCCTCAGCAGATCGCCAGTCGCGTCACTCACCACAGTGCTAGAATCTTGTGGCCATGAGACATCTGGATGGCCCCAACTCTATGTGACAGACCCTGACCTCGCCACCACCTACCAAATGTTGGGTGCAAATGCAGTTGTCAATAATTTCCATCTTCGGGATGGGTTGTTGTGTCGTCTGGGCCATATCTATGTTCCATCAAGTGAGTGAGCGAAGATGATCTGGGAAGCCCACTACAGTCAGGTGGCAGGACACTTCGGCGTAAAAAATACAGTGGAGATGCTAAAAAAACATTTCTACTGGTCGAAACTTTGACAGGAGGTCAGTAAGTATATCAGGTCCTACACTGCCTGCACTATTGCCAAACCAACCACTAAAAAACAGGGCCTGTACACCCCTCTTCCCACTCATGACAGGCCATGGGAATCCATCTCAATGGACTACATGTCAGGCCTCCCATCCACCAAGCGGGGAAATGACTGTGTTTTTGGCGTTGTTGATCACTTTTCTAAGATGGTGATTTTGGTTGCTTGCAAGAAGAGCATCACAGCAGAGGCCACTGCCAAGCTCTTCTTTGAACGAGTCTAGGTACATTTTGGAATCCCACAAACCATTGTCTCA
>JZKD02S1636975.1:96774-108255 GCA_000966675.3 Picea glauca
AGAGAGAGAGAGAGAGAGAGGGTATAGGGGGGGGAGGGACAAAGGGTAATATGGAGGAGGATAGAGACAAAGAGAGAGAGGGAGGTAAGGATGGGGACAAAGAGGAGAGAGAGGGAGAGAGAGAGAGAGAGAGTCAAAGAATGGGAATATAGAGAGGTAGTGGGCATGATAGTGTGAGGCATGTTGAGTCAAGTTGATGTAGTAGCATCATGTCACGTCAGCCAACCAGCCAACCAGCCACGTCAAGCGCACACATTCAAAGCTTAAAAGAGGCGCAGCCCTCATTTTGATTTGAAATTAAATGTAATTAAATTGCTTAAGCTATTGAGCTGGGAAGCCATGCTCTGCACGGGCATGGAAGTAAATAGGCCTTTAAATGTTTTGTAAGGCTGAGATCTAGATCCAATTTGTGGACTAGACAACCCATTCAATGCTATTGAATAGGGTAGTTGAGGTTTGGAGGGAAGAGCTCGAAGAGCCCCTCTTGTAAAAGATCAATTTCAATCTAATTTTGGGAATAGTTAGTAGAATGATTGAGCTAGCATGAGATAGAGAAGGAGATGAGACCATGTTATAGGCCGTGCTCAGGAACACATTGTAAATATAGGAATTTTCCATTTTATTTCAAACAACAGTTTTTCCTGCATTTTTCATGTGTTAAATGAATGTTTGTGATTGTTCTCTATATGATATGAATGTATGTTGTAGATGTATGTTAGGAATTTGTAGGGAGTTGTTTAAGTTTAAGGCTTGAGAGGTTCTTTGTGGTTTCATGCCAGGAGGGCGTGACAGAGTACTGCGGTCTCTGAATACTAGTGCATAGATGTACTACTGAACCCTGTGGATTCAGAAAAAGACGTGTCGAGGCACAGAAGCTAAAATCAAAAACTCAGAGGAAGACCTCAAGGTTGCTGAATACCTTGGAGGCAAGGTTGTGTATGAGAAAACACAATTGCAGACAGAATCTCTGAGGAGTTTTGCAAAGCTCTGCCAGAAGGGCATTGATCAGGTGTAAGGAGGACACAGAAGACAGAACCTCTAAGGAGTTCTGCAAGAGCTCTGCCAAGTGGGCATTGTGCATATGCATAGTGATGCACTAGGGAACTCTATTGTGAGTTCATAGGAAACAAGAATCATGGAGGATTCTTGATACTCTTCCAGGTGGGCATGGAGTAAGTAATTTAAGTGTACAAAAGGGATTTGGTTGAGTTCAGAAGAAGGCGGAATCTTTGAGGAGTTCTGTAAGAGGCTCTTCCAAGTGGGCATTGAGCATATTCGTAGGTTTATTGAATACCCGAAAATACTCAGCAATAGGTTGCTTGAGTAGACTCAGCGCCAGGAGGGCCTCGTAATTCTCCATCTGCAGGAGAAGGAAAGAATATTTATTCCCTTAAGGTCTGAGGAACAGGAAAGATCAGAAGAGACAACACCTTTGTGTGTGTGCGAAGACTCTGCAGGAGTGCAGACGTCAGAATCCTTTGAGGATTTGAGAAGAGAAGCTCAGAGAGATAGCGCTTTATGTGTACAGAGACCCCGTAAGGGCACAGGAGTTGAAGAATCCTTCAAGTATTTGAAAGAAGGATAAAATCTCAAGAGGAGTAGTGCTCTAAGTGAACAAATCCATAGGTGCAAGGAGTGCAGAGGCTAGAGAAATCTCAAGAAAAGTTTAGAGTTTTCTAAAGCTCAGGAGGAACTTCGTTTTCATACACGCAGGCGAGTGCTTTTATGCACAGAGGTCGCAAGAGATCAGGGACGAAGCAAAGGTTGAGGCCTTTGAGATTTAAAAATTCTTCCAATTCTGGGAAGAAAGCATGAAAGCTACGGAAGAGCAACAACTGCCATTGGATCCACCCAGAGAGATCTGGACCATTGAGAAGATTTCACACCCAGGAGGCAGTGTAATAGAGGAGTGCACAGGAGAAAGGATATGGACCGTCGGATATTGTTCCAATTACCTATCAGTCATTGGATCTGACAGGAGTTGCACGAGGTTTAAACTTTGTGAAGAGGAGGGTGAAAGTCTCGAAAGGCATTGGCGCATCGGGATATTGGCATTTGGGATACCAGAAGTCTCAAAGACAGGAGATCAGGAATACCGAGGGAGAAACCCCTGAAACACATCAGAGTCGTCCATCCATTTGGGACACGTGGTAGAGATTGAAATAACTTCGGCATATCGGATGTTGGGAGTGTGAAGGAACAGTGACGAGGAGGATTCTCGCATCGGGAGAACCCGAAACGTGAAATCCTGAAAGAGGTTTCCAAGCAGCCGTCATATCGGAGTTTTGGGAATCAGAACTTTGGGGGTTTTGAGGACAATAGCTTCGACATTTTGGCATTTCAAAGCCTGAAATCAGGAAGAAGAAGGAGAAGGTAGGGAAATTTCCACTCGACATTTCGCGTATCAGCACTTCGGGAGTCAAGAGACCAAGAGGTCAGGCACTTGAGTCAAAAAACCCCGAAAGGGACTACAGTCATATAAGGGGAGGTCATGTGGACCAAAGGTATATCCCAGGGGGCTAACTGAAGTTAAAGCCGTTTCGGAAAATCGACATTTCGGTGATCAAGAGATCACGGGGATAGTAGTTCTCGTGACATCGGGAAATAGAAAGTCCTGAAACCCAAAATTCTTTCGGGGAAAGTCACAGGTGTGTGTAGAGGCCGTGACAGGACAAGAAGGACCAGTGGATTGGGTTTTAACAGAGATTCCAGTAGGGAATCAAAAGAGCTAATTCATCTTGGGGATTGAATGAATGATCCTCTGAGAAGATGTAGAGGAGTGAGTTTGTGTCTACACCAATATGGTATCAGAGCAAGAACTTTGTTTGTACATTTCAAGTAGAGGGAAAAGGCAGAAGGTAGAAGAAGACAGAGTATTGAAGACTCTATGATAAATGGTTGCAGGTAGGTGGCAATCAAGAAGACAGATATAGAAACAGGTTTGCCAGGAGAGCAGACAAAGACAACAACATGGCTATTGAAGGCCGTAGGTATTCTGGGAGGAAGAGCAAAGAAAAAAATCTTGCAGAAATAGATAAAGAAGTAGATAAAGAGCTCGTTGATATTAGGAAAGAAATAGAAAAGCTTGCATTGCAGATGTAGCAGAAAGCCAAGTCGATATGGGTATATGAATGGCCCATGAGGGAGCCAAAGGTAAAATGGCCTGTCAAAGAGTTGATGGTCATGAGACAGCATAGGCTGATAAGAGGATGGATGAGGTATGCGGAAAGCCTCAATGGCCGACAAGAAAATGAAATTCAGATGTGCGAACCAGAGACTGGGAGAGATCTCTGTGATGCGGGAAATGAAATGGGATCAGTTGAAGATTCAAAAGACTGCCATGAGGGTAGAGAATAAATTCCAAATTTCTAGGTGGGAAAAGAGCTAAGTTCACTGTGGGATCTCAAAGACTGTCATGAGGATAGCCAGGGAATTTCAATTTTCTAGGTGGGCAATGGATCGAGATCGTTGTGGGATCTCATAGACTACTAGGATGGCAGTGAAAGGTTTCCAAATTGCCAGGTGGGCAAGGGAAAAGAGATGGGATCGGTTGATTCCATAGACTGCTAGGAGGGCAACAGAGACATCCCATATTGTCAGGTGGACAGGGGTGAGCAGGTGAGTTGGAATCAACCAGAGAAACTGATAGAGCAGATGAGCTCGGAGTTGGATTTAGATAAGCAGGAGTAGCTGACAGAGAGGAAGGCATTGGAGCAGATATCTGAGGCTGCCCAAGCAAGAGAGGAGAATGACCATTATGAGGAGTGTCTCAATGCTTTCAGCCAGGAAGTTTAGGAAGTTGCAGCACTGAAGCTAGAAGAAGAAGAAACCGAAGAACAGGCAGGGAGATTAATCACTCCATGGGAGATGGAGCTGAAGATGTTGGAGGATTGGCTGAACAATCCAGGGCGAGCAAGAGGACTGGTAGAATAACAGTTTTCGGAGAAGGTGAATGAACAACAGGTCAGTTGAGAGAAGACTGCAGAGATGAAATTTGTAGCAGGGTGGAAAGTTAAGGCCACAAAAGAAAATGATGAAGATGAAGAAGGCATGGGAGATCACAGTGATCTGCCTAATTGCAGAAATTTTTTGCAGCTGGAGAAACTGCATGAACAGGGCCAGCCACTGGAGCAGCTGGATGAAGTGATCGAGAATATCAGAAGGATGATGGTAGAGTCAGCAGAAACTGCCAGCGAGGAGAAGTTGAGAAGAAGAGAAGAAGAAGAAGCAACAGTAGAGAGATGGAGCAGATGAACAACTCTAGATATTTGTTTGGGATCCAGGAGGATTTCAACAACTGAGAGGGGAAGATCATGAGCAGGAGCTCATGAATTTTGTAGTTGAGGAGTATGATGCAGGAGCATAACATTACGTCAGCCAGCCAGCCAACCAACGACATCAAGCTCACGCATTCAAAGTTGAAGAGAGGCGCAGCCCTCATTTTGATTTGAAATGAAATGTAATTAAATTGCTTAAGCTATTGAGCTGGGAAGGTGTGATCTGCATGGGCATGGAAGTAAATAGGCCTTTAAATGTTTTGTAATGCTGAGATCTAGATCTGATTTGTGGACAAGACATCCCATTCAATGATATTGAATAGGGTAGTTGAGGTTTGGAGGGAAGAGCTCGAAGAGACCCTCTTGTAAAAGATCAATTTCAATCTCATTTTGGGAATAGTTAGTAGAATGATTGAGCTAGCATGAGATAGAGAAGGAGCCGAGACTTTTTTACAGGCCATGCTCAGGAACACCTTGTAAATACAGGCATTTTCTATTTTAATACAAACAACAGCTTTTCCTACATTTTTCATGTGTTAAATGAATGTCTGTGAGTGTTCTTTATATGATATGAATGTTTGTTGTAGATGTATGCTAGGCATTTGCAGGGAGTTTTTTAAGTTTTAGGCTTGAGAGGTTCTTTGTGGTTTCATGCCAGGAGGGCATGAAAGAGTACTGCGGTCTCTGAATACCAGTGTATAGATGTACTACTAAACTCTGCGGATTCAAACAAAGACCTGTCGAGGCACGGAAGATGAAATCAACAACTCAGAGGAAGACCTCAAGGTTGTTGAATACCTTGGAGGCAAGGTTGTGTATGAGAAAACACAGTTGCAGACATAATCTCTAAGGAGTTCTGCAAATCTCTACCAGGAGGGCATTGAGCAGGTGTAAGGAGGACACAGAAGATAGAACCTCTAAGTATTTCTACAAGATCTCTGCCAAGTGGGCATTGTGCATATGCATAGTGATGCACTAGGGAACTCTGTTGTGAGTTCGTAAGAAGAAAGAATCACGGAGGATTCTTGATACTCTGCCAGGTGGGCATGGAGTAAGTACTTTTAGTGCACGAAAGGGATTCGGTTGAGTTCATAAGAAGGAAGAAACTATGAGGAGTTTTGTAAGAGGCTCTGCCAAGTGGGCATTGAGCGTATTTGCAGGGTTATTGAATACCCAAAAATACTCTGCAATAGATTTCTTGAGTAGACTGAGCACCAGGAGGGCCTCGTAATTCTCCATATGTAGGAGAAGGAAAGAATATGTATTCCCTTAAGGTTTGAGGAGCATGAAATCTCATAAGAGACAACAACTTTGTGTGTGTGCGAAGACTCTGCAAGAGTGCATATGTCAGAATTCTTTGAGGATTCGAGAAGAGAAGCTCAGAGAGATATCGCTTTATGTGCGCAGAGACCCCGTAGGGGCACAGGAGTTGAAGAATCCTTTGAGGATTCGAAAGAAGGATAAAATATCAGGAGCAGTAGTGCTCTAAGCACATGAAGCCACAGGTGCGAGTGCAGAGGCTAGAGAACTCTCGGTAAGAGTTTAGAGTTTTCTAAAGCTCAGGAGGAACCACGTTTTCATATGCGCAGGTGAGTGATTTTACGCACAGAGGTCGCAAGAGATCACAAGGATGAAGTAAAGGTCGAGGCCTTTTAGATTTAAAAATTCTTCCAAGTCTGGGAAGAAAGCACCAAATATAGTGAGGAGCAACAGCTATGATTGGATCCAGCCGAAGAGATCTGGACCGTTGAGAAGATTTCACGTCCAGGAGGCAGTGTAACAGAGGAGCGCACAAGAGAAAGGATATGGACCGTCGGATCTTGGTCCAATTACCCTTCAGTCGTTGGATCTGACAGGAGATGCATGAGGTTTAAACTTCATGAATAGGAGGGTGAAGGTCCCGAAAGGCATTGGCACATAGGGATATTAGCGTTCGGGATACCGGAAGTCTCGAAGACAGGAGATCGAGAATATCTAGAGAGAAAACCCTGAAACACATCAGAGTCATCCATCCATTTGGGACACGTGGTGGATATTGACATCACTTCGGCACATCGAAGGTCGACAGTGTGAAGGAATAGCGGCGAGGAGGATTCTCACATCGGAAGAACCCAAAACAAGAAATCCCGAAAGGGGTTTCCAAGCAGCCATCATATCAGATTTTCAGGAATCAGAACTTCATGGGTTCCGAGGACAAGAGCTTCAGCATTTGGGCATTTCAAAGCCCAAAATCAGGAAGAAGAAGGAGAAGGTTGGGAAATTTCCAATTGGCATTTCCTGTATCATCATTTTGGCAGTCGAGAGACCAAGAGGTCGGGAACTTGAGTCGAAAAACCCCGAAAGGGACTACGATCATATAAGGGGAGGTCATGTGGACCAAAGGTATAGCCAAAGGGGCTAACTGAAGTTAAATCCATTTCGGAAAATCGGCATTTCGGTGATTGAGATATTGCGAGGACCGTGGTTCTCGTGACATCGGGAAATAAAAAGTCCCGAAACCCAAAATTCTTTCCGAGAAAGTCACAGGCGCATGTAGAGGTCGTGACAGGACAAGAAGGACCTGTGGATCGGGTTTTAATAGAGATTCCAACAGGGAATCGAAAGAGATAATTCAACTCGGGGATTGAATGAACGATCCTGTGAGCAGACGTAGAGGATTGATTTTGCGTCTACACCAAGATGGTATCAGAGTGAGAACTCTGTTTGTATATTTCAAGTAGAGGGAAAAGGTAGAAGGAAAAAGAAGACAGAGTACTGAAGACTCTGTGATAATCGGTTGCAGGTAGGTGGAAATCAAGAATAAAGTCAGGAGGACTGTAGGATGAGGCTGGAAACACTCGGGATGCAGAGTGACAGCAACAGGTTTCCCAGGAGGGCAGACAGAGACAACAACATGGCTACTGAAGGCCGTAGGTATGCTGGGAGGAAGAGCAAAGAAGAAAATCTTGTAGAAATAGATAAAGAGCTCGTTGATATAAGGAAAGAAATAGAAAAGCTTGCATTGCAGATGCAGTAGAAAGCAAAGTCGAGATGGGTATATGAATGGCCCATGAGGGAGCCGAAAGTAAAATGGCCAGTCAAAGAGCTGATGGTCATGAGACAGCGTAGGCTGATAAGAGGATGGCTGAGGTATGCGAAAAGCCTCAATGGCCAAGAAGAAAATGAAATTCAGATGTGCGAACCAGAGACTAGGAGAGATCTCGGTGATGTGGAAGATGAAATGGGATCAGCCGAAGATTCCAAAGACTTCCAGGAGGGCAGAGAAGAAATTCCAAATTGCCAGGTGGGAAAAGAGTTGATATTGTTGCAGGATCTCATAGACTGTCATGAGGACAGTTGGGGAATTTCAATTTTCCAGTTGGACAATGGATCGAGATCATTGTGGGATCTCATAGACTTCCAGGAGGGCAGCGGAAGGTTTCCATATTGCCAGGTGGGCAAGGGAATAGAGATGGGATCGGTTGATACCATGGACTGCCAGGAGGGAAGCAGAGACATCCCATATTTCTAGGTGGGCAGGGGTGAGCAGATGAGTTGGAATTAGCCAGGGAAGATGACAGAGAAGATGAGCTCGGAGTTGGATTTAGCTCAGCAGGAGCAGCTGACAAAGAGGAAGGCAATGGAGAAGATATCTAAGGCTTCCCAAGAAGGAGAGGATAATGAGCATTCTAAGGAGTGTCTCAATTCTTTCAGCCAGGAAGCTGAGGAAGCTGCAACACTGAAGCTGGCAGCAGAAGAAACCGAAGAGCATACAGGGAGATTAATCACTCCATGGGAGATGGAGCTGAAGATGTTGGAGGATTGGCTGAACAATCCAGGGCAAGCAAGAGGACTGGCAGAAGAACAATTGTTAGAGAAGGCGACTGAACAACATGTCAGTCGAGATAAGACTATAGAGATGAACTTTGTAGCAGGGTGGAAAGTTAAGGCCACAAAAGAAAATGATGAATATGAAGAAGGCATGGGAGATCATAGTGATCTGCCCAATTGTAGAAAATTTTTCCAGCTGGAGAAACTGCATGAATAGGGTCATCCACTGGAGCAGCTGGATGAAGTGATTGAGAAGATCAGAAGGCTAATGGTAGAGTCAGTAGAAACTTCCAGCGAGGAGAATTTGAGTAGAAGAGAAGAAGAAGAAGTAGCAGCAGCAGCAGCGCAGAAGCAGCAACGAGATGGAGCATATGAACAACTCTATATATTTGTTTGGGATCCAGGAGGATTTCAAAAACTGAGAGGGGAAGCTCATGAGAAGGAGCTCATGAATTTTGCAGCTGAGGAGTATGATGCAGGAGCATCATCTCACATCAGCCAGCCAGCCACGTCAAGCGCACGCATTCAAATATATAGAGAGGTGCAACCCTCGTTTTGATTTGAAGTTAAATGTAATTAAATTGCTTAAGATGTTGAGTTGGGAAGCCATGCTCTGCACGGGCATGGAAGTAAATAAGACTTTAAATTTTTTGTAAGGCTGAGATCTAGATCCAATTTGTGGACTAGACAGCCCATTCAATGTTATTGAATAGGGTAGTTGAGGTTTGGAGGGAAGAGCTCGAAGATCCCCTCTTGTAAAAGATCAATTTCAATCTCATTTTAGGAATAGTTAGTAGAATGATTGAGCTAGCGTGAGATAGAGAAGGAGCTGAGACCTTGTTATAGGCCATGCTCAGGAACACCTTGTAAATACAGGCATTTTCCATTTTAATACAAACAACAGTTTTTCCTACATTTTTCATGTGTTAAATGAATATATGTGAGTGTTCTTTATATCATATGAATGTATGTTGTAGATGTATGCTAGGCATTTGCAGGGAGTTGTTTAAGTTTTAGGCTTGAGAGGTTCTTTGTGGTTTCATGCCAGGAGGGAGTCAAAGAGTATTGTGGTCTCTGAATACCAGTGCATAGATGTACTAATGAACTCTACGGATTCATACAAAGACGTGTTGAGGTGCAGAAGCTAAAATCAACAACTCAGTGGAAGACCTCAAGGTTGTTGAATACCTTGGAGGCAAGGCTGTGTATGAGAAAACACAGTTGCAGATAGAATCCCTGAGGAGTTCTACAAAGCTCTTCCAGGAGGGCATTGAGAAGGTGTAAGGAGGACATAGAAGACAGAACCTCTAAGGAGTTCTGCAATAGCTCTGCCAAGTGGGCATTGAGTATATGCATAGTGATTCACTAGGGAACTCTGTTGTGAGTTCGTAAGAAGAAAGAATCATGAACGAATCTTGATACTCTGTCAAGTGGGCATGGAGTAAGTACTTTAAGTGCACGAAAGGGATTCGGTTGAGTTCAAAAGAAGGCGGAATCTTTGAGGAGTTTCGTAAGAGGCTCTGCCAAGTGGGCATTGAGTGTATTCATAGGGTTATTGAATACCTAGAAATACTCAGCAATACGTTTCTTGAGTAGACTGAGCACCAGGAGGGCCTCGTAATTCTCCATCTATAGGAGAAGGAAATAATATTTATTCTCTGAAGGTCTAAGGAGTAGGAAATCTCAGAAGAGACAACACCTTTGTGTGTGTGCAAAGACTCTGCAGGAGTGAAGATGTCAAAATCCTTTGAGGATTCGAGAAGAGAAGCTCAGAGAGATAGTACTTTATGTGCGCAGAGACCCCGTAGGGGCATAAGAGTTGAAGAATCCTTTGAGGATTCGAAAGAAGGATAAAATATCAGGAGGAGTAGTTCTCTAAGCACACGAAGCCGTAGGTGCAAGGAGTGCAGAGGAAGAGAACTCTTGGGAAGAGTTTAGAGTTTTCTAAAGCTCAAGAGGAACCATGTTTTCATACGCATAGAGGTCACAAGAGATCATAGGGATGAAGCAAAGGTCGAGGCATTTGATATTTTGAAATTCTTCCAAGTCTGGGAAGAAAGCACCAAAGCTAGGGAGGAGCAACAGCTGCGATTGGATCCAGCCGAAGAGATTTGGACCGTTGAGAAGATTTCACATCTAGGAGGCAGTGTAATAGAGGAGCACATAGGAGAAAGGATATGGACCATCGGATCTTGGTCCAATTACCCGTCAACCGTTGGATATGACAGGAGCTACACGAGGTTTAAACTTCGTGAACAGGAGGGTGAAAGTCCCGAAAGGCATTAGCGCATCGAGATATTAGCGTTCGGGATAATGAAAGTCTCGAAGACAGGAGATCGGGAATCTCCAGGGAGAAAACCCCAAAACACATCAGATCCATCCATCCATTTGGGACACGTGGTGGAGATTGACATCACTTTGACACATCGGAGGTTTCTCGCATTCGGTGAGGAGGATTCTCGCATCGGGAGAACCCGAAATGAGAAATCCCGAAAGGGGTTTCCAAGCAGTCGTCATATCAGATTTTTAGGAATTAGAACTTCGGGGGTTTTGAGGACAAGAGCTTCGACATTTTGGCATTTCAAATCCCGAAATTGCGAAGAAGAAGGAGAAGGTCGGGAAATTGCCAATCGACATTTCGCGTATCAGCACTTCGGGAGTTGAGAGACCAAGAGGTCATGTACTTGAGTTGAAAAACCCCGAAAGGGACTACGGTCATATAAGGGGAGGTCATGTGAACCAAAGGTATATCCTAGGGGGCTAACTGAAGTTAAATCCATTTCGGCAAATCGACATTTCGGTGATCGAGAGATCGCGGGGACAGTGGTTCTCATGGCATCGGGAAATAGAAAGTCCCAAAACCTGAAATTCTTTTGGGGAAAGTCACAAGAACGTGTAGAGGTCGTGACAGGACACGAAGGACCTATGGATCGAGTTTTAACAGAGATTCCAACAGGGAATTGAAAGAGCTAATTCAGCTCGGGGATTGAATGAACGATCATGTGAACAAACGTAGAGGAGTGAGTTTACGTCTGCATCACAAGGTCTAGGTATAGCTCTAGATCTAGGTCTTACCATGCCTTACCATGTCTAGGTCAAGACCATTTCTTTCCTTAGCATGTATTTCCTTTCAATGTACTAAACTTTCTAGTGTTTGAGAGTGTGAGAGGGAGAGAGAGGAAGACAAAGAGGGGAAATAGAGAGAGTCTGTGTGAGAGTGTGTAAGGGAGAGAGAGGAAGGCATAGAATAGGGATATAAAGAGTGTATGAGGGTGTGGGAGGAAGTAAGAGGAAGGCATATAAAGGCAGTGGAGAGAGACTATGAGAGAGAGACATGAAGAAAAATAGGGAAGTAGAGAGAGAGGTAAACTAGGAGAGAGGGTTATATGTAGGA
>JZKD02S1636975.1:117079-128303 GCA_000966675.3 Picea glauca
GAGTCAAAGAATGGGAATATAGAGAGGTAGTGGGTGTGACAGTGTGAGGCATGTTGAGTCAAGGTGATGTAGGAGAATCATCTCATGACAGCCAGCCAGCCATCCAACCACGTCAAGCGCACGCATTCAAAGCTGAAAAGAGGCACAGCTGTCGTTTCGATTTGAAATTAAATGTAATTAAATTGCTTAAGATGTTGAGATGGAAAGCCATGCTCTGCATGGGCATGGAAGTAAATAGGCCTTTAAATGTGTTGTAAGGCTGAGATCTAGATCCGATTTGTGGACTAGACAGCCCATTCAATGCTATTGAATAGGGTAGTTGAGGTTTGGAGGGAAGAGCTCGAAGAGCCCCTCTTGTAAAAGATCAATTTCAATCTCATTTTGGGAATAGTTAGTAGAATGATTGAGCTAGCATGAGATAGAGAAGGAGTTGAGACCATGTTACAGGTCATGCTCAGGAACACCCTGTAAATACAGGCATTTTCCATTTTAATACAAATAGCGTTTTTCCTGCATTTTTCATGTGTTAACTCAATGTCTATGAGTGTTCTTTATATGATATGAATGTATGTTGTAGATGTATGTTAGGCATTTGCAGGGAGTTGTTTAAGTTTCAGTCTTGAGAAGTTCTTTTTGGTTTCATGCCAGGAGGGTGTGACGGAGTACTGCGGTCTCTGAATACTAGTCCATAGATGTACTACTGAACTCCGTGGATTCAGAAAAAGACGTGCCAAGGCACATAAGCTGAAATCAAAAACTCAAAGGAAGACCTCAAGGTTGTTGAATACATTGGAGGCAAGGCTGTGTATGAGAAAACACAGTTGCAGACAGAATCCCTGATGAGTTCTGCAAAGCTCTACCAGGAGGGCATTGAGCAGGTGTAAGGAGTACATAGAAGACAAAACCTCTAAGGAGTTCTGCAAGAGATCTGCGAAGTGGGCATTGTGCATATGCATAGTGATGCACTAGGGAACTCTGTTGTGAGTTCGTAAGAAGCAAGAATCATGGAGGATTCTTGATACTCTTTCAGGTGGGCATGGAGTAAGTACTTTAAGTGAACAAAAGGGATTTGGTTGAGTTCAGAAGAAAGCGGAAGCTCTAAGGAGTTCTGTAAGAGGCTCTTCCAAGTGGGCATTGAGCATATTCGCAGGGTTATTCAATACCCGGAAATACTCAGCAATAGGTTTCTTGAGTAGACTGAGCGCCAGGAGGACCTCGTAATTCTCCACTTGTAGGAGAAGGAAAGAATATTTATTCCCTTAAGGTCTGAGGAACAAGAAATCTCAGAAGAGACAGCACCTTTGTGTGTGTGTGAAGACTCTGCAGGAGTGCAGACGTCAAAATCCTTTGAGGATTTGAGAAGAGAAGCTCAGAGAGATAGCGCTTTATGTGCGCAGAGACCTCGTAAGGGCACAGGAGTTGAAGAATCCTTCTAGGATTCGAAAGAAGGATAAAATCTCAAGAGGAGTAGTGCTCTAAGTGAACGAAGCCATAGGTGCAAGGAGTGCAGAGGCCAGAGAACTCTCGAGAAGAGTTTAGAGTTTTCTAAAGCTCAGGAGGAACTGCGTTTTCATACGCGCTGGCGAGTGATTTTACACACAGAGGTCACAAGATATCACAGGGACGAAGCAAAGGTTGAGGCCTTTGAGATTTCAAAATTCTTCCAAGTCTGGGAAGAAAGCACAAAAGCTAGGGAGGAGAAACAACTGCCATTGGATCTAGCTAGAGAGATCTGAACCATTGAGAAGATTTCATGTCCAGGAGGCAGTGTAACAGAGGAGTGCACAGAAGAAAGGTAATGGACCATTGGATCTTGGTCCAATTACCCATCAGTCGTTGGATCTGAAAGGATATGCACGAGGTTTAAACTTCATGAACAGGAGAGTGAAATTCTCGAAAGGCATTGGCACATCAGGATATTGGCATTTGAGATACCGGAAGTCTCGAAGACAGGAGATCAGGAATCTCGAGGGAGAAAACCCCAAAACACATCAGATTCATCCATCCATTTGGGACACGAGGTAGATATTGACATCACTTCGGCACATCGGAGGTTGGGAGTGTGAAGGAACAGCGGCGAGGAGGATTCTCACATCGGGAGAACCCAAAACGTGAAATCCTGAAACAGGTTTCCAAGCAGCCGTCATATCAAAGTTTTGGGAATCGGAAATTTGGGGGTTCCGAGGACAAGAGCTTCAACATTTTGTCATTTCAAAGCCCAAAATCGGGAAGAAGAAGGAGAAGGTCGGGAAATTGCCACTCGACATTTCGCGTATCAGCACTTCGGGAGTCGAGAGACCAAGAGGTCGGGCACTTGAGTCAAAAAACCCCGAAAGGGACTACAGTCATATAAGGGGAGGTCATGTGGACCAAAGGTATATCCCAGGGGGCTAACTGAAGTTAAAGTCATTTCGACAAATCGACATTTCAGTGATCGAGAGATCGCGGGGACAGTAGTTCCCGTGACATCAGGAAATAGAAAGTCCTGAAACCCAAAATGCTTTCAGGGAAAGTCATAGGCGCGTGTAGAGGCCGTGACAGGACAAGAAGGACCAGTGGATTGGGTTTTAACAGAGATTCTAGCAGGGAATCAAAAGAGCTAATTCATCTCGGGGATTGAATGAACGATCCTCTGAGCGGATGTAGAGGAGTGAGTTTGTGTCTCCACCAAGATGGTATCAGAGCGAGAAATCTGTTTGTATATTTCAAGTAGAGGGAAAAGGTAGAATGCAGAAGAAGACAGAGTACTGAAGACTCTGTGATAATCGGTTGCAGGTAGGTGGCAATCAAGAAGACAGAGACAGCAACAGGTTTTCCAGGAGGGCAGACAGAGACAACAACATGGCTATTGAAGGCCGTAGGTATGCTGGGAGGAAGAGAAAAGCAAAAAATCTTGCAGAAATAGATAAAGAAGTAGATAAAGAGCTCGTTGATATAAGGAAAGAAATAGAAAATCTTACATTGCATATGCAGAAGAAAGCCAAGTCGAAATGGGTATATGAATGGCCCATGAGGAAGTCGAAGGTAAAATGGCCAGTCAAAGAGCTGATGGTGATGAGAGAGCATAGGCTAATAAGAGGATGGATGAGGAATGCGGAAAGACTTAATGGATGAGAAGAAAATGAAATTCAGATGTGCGAACCAGAGACTCGGAGAGATCTCTGTGATGCGGAAGATGAAATGGGATCAACTGAAGATTCCACACACTGCCAGGAGGGTAGAGAATAAATTCCAAATTGCTAGGTGGGAAAAGAGAAAAGTTCACAGTGGGATCTCACAGACTGTCATGAGGACAGCCAGGGAATTTCAATTTTCCAGGTGGGCAATAGATCGAGATCGCTATGGGATATCATAGACTGCCAGGATGGCAGTGAAAGGTTTCCATATTTCCAGGTGGGAAAGGGAAAAGAGATGGGATTGGTCGATTCCATAGACTTCTAGGAGGGAAGCAGATACATCCCATCTTTCCAGGTGGACAGGGGTGAGCAGGTGAGTTGGAATCAACCAGAGAAGCTGATAGAGCAGATGAGCTCGAAGTTGGATTTAGATCAGCAGGAGTAGCTGACAGAGAGGAAGGCTTTGGAGCAGATATTTGAGGCTTCCCAAGAAAGAGAGGAGAATGAGCATTCTGAGGAGTGTCTCAATTCTTTTAGCCAGGAAGCTGAGGAAGTTGCAGCACTGAAGCTAGAAGAAGAAGAAACCGAAGAGAAGGCAGGGACATTAATCACTCCATGGGAGATGGAGCTGAAGATGTTGGAGGATTGGCTGAACAATCCAGGGCCAACAAGAGGACTGGTAGAAGAACAGTTGTCAGAGAAGGTGATTGAACAATAGGTCAGTCGAGAGAAGACTGCAGAGATGAAATCTGTAGCAGGGTGGAAAGTTAAGGCCACAAAAGAAAATGATGAAGATGAAGAAGGCATGGGAGATCACAGTGATCTTCCCAATTGCAGAAAAATTTTGCTGTTAGAGAAACTGCATGAATAGGGCCAGCCACTGGAGCAGCTGGATGAAGTGATCGAGAAGATCAGAAAGCTGATGGTAGAGTCAGCAGAAACTTCCAGTGAGGAGACGTTGAGAATAAGAGAAGAAGAAGAAGCAGCAGCAGCAGCAGTAGGGAGATGGAGCAGATGAACAGCTCTAGATATTTGTTTGGGATCCAGGAGGATTTCAACAACTAAGAGGGGAAGCTCATGAGAAGGAGCTCATGAATTTTGTAGCTGAGGAGTATGATGCAGGAGCATAATCTCACATTAGCCAGCCAGCCAACCAACCACATCAAGCGCATGCATTCAAAGCTGAAGAGAGGCGGAGCCCTCGTTTTGATTTGAAATTAAATGTAATTAAATTGCTTAAGCTATTGAGCTAGGAAGCCGTTCTCTACATGGGCATGGAAGTAAATAGGCCTTTAAATTTTTTGTAATGCTGAGATCTACATCTGATTTGTGGACTAGACATCCCATTTAATGCTATTGAATAGGGTAGTTGAGGTTTGGAGGGAAGAGCTCGAAGAGCCCCTCTTGTAAAAGATCAATTTCAATCTCATTTTGGGAATAGTTAGTAGAATGATTGAGCTAGCATGAGATAGATAAGGAGCCGAGACCTTGTTATAGGCCGTGCTCAGGAACACCTTGTAAATACAGGCATTTGCCATTTTAATACAAACAACAACTTTTCCTGCATTTTTCATGTGTTAAATGAATGTCCGTGAGTGTTCTTTATATGATATGAATGTATGTTGTAGATGTATGTTAGTCATTTGCAGGGAGTTGTTTAAGTTTTAGGCTTGAGAGGTTCTTTGTGGTTTCATGCTAGGAGGGCTTGAAAGAGTACTGCGGTCTTTGAATACCAGTGCATAGATGTACTACTAAACTCTGCGGATTCAGACAAAGACCTGTCGAGGCATGGAAGATGAAATAAACAACTCAGAGGAAGACCTCAAGGTTGTTGAATACCTTGGAGGCAAGTTTGTGTATGAGAAAACACAGTTGCAGACAGAATCTCTGAGGAGTTCTGCAAAGCTCTGCTAGGAGGGCATTGAGAAGGTGTAAGGAGGACACAAAAGAGAGAACCTCTAAGGAGTTCTGCAAGAGCTCTTCCAAGTGGGCATTGTGCATATGCATAGTGATGCACTAGGGAACTCTATTGTGAGTTCGTAAGAAGAAAGAATCACGGAGGATTCTTGATACTCTGCCAGGTGGGCATGGAGTAAGTACTTTAAGTGCACGAAAGGGATTTGGTTGAGTTCATAAGAAGGCGGAAGCTCTGAGGAGTTTTGTAAGAGGCTCTGCCAAGTGGGCATTGAGCGTATTTGCAGGGTTATTGTATACCCAGAAATACTCAGCAATAGATTGCTTGAGTAGACTGAGCACCAGGAGGGCCTTGTAATTATCCATCTATAGGATAAGGAAAGAATATTTATTCCCTTAAGGTCTGAGGAGAAGGAAAGATCATAAGATACAACATCTTTGTGTGTGTGGGAAGAATCTGCAGGAGTGAAGATGTCAGAATTCTTTGAGGATTCGAGAAGAGAAGCTCAGAGAGATAGCGCTTTATGTGCGCAGAGACCCCGTAGGGGCACAGGAGTTGAAGAATCCTTTGAGGATTCGAAAGAAGGATAAAAGATCAGGAGGAGTAGTGCTCTAAGCACATGAATCCATAGGTGCGAGTGCAGAGGCTAGAGAACTCTCGGAAAGAGTTTAGAGTTTTCTAAAGCTCAGGAGGAACCGCGTTTTCATACGCGCAGGCGAGTGCTTTTACGCACAGAGGTCGCAAGAGATCACAGGGATGAAGCAAAGGTCAAGGCCTTTGAGATTTCAAAATTCTTCCACGTCTGGGAAGAAAGCACCAAATCTAGGGAGGAGCAATAGCTGTGATTGGATACAGCCAAAGAGATCTGGACCGTTGAGAAGATTTCACATCCAAGAGGCAGCGTAACAGAGGAGCGCACAAGAGAAAGGATATGGATCGTCGGATCTTGGTCCAATTACCCGTCAGTCGTTGGATCTGATAAGAGCTGCACGAGGTTTAAACTTCATGAACAGGAGGGTGAAGGTCCCGAAAGGAATTGGCGCATCGGGATATTGGCATTCAGGATACCGAAAGTCTCGAAGACAGGAGATCGAGAATCTCCAGGGAGAAAACCTTGAAACACATCAGAGTCGTCCATCCATTTAGGACACGTGGCGGAGATTGACATCACTTCGTCACATCGGAGGTCAGGAGTGCGAAGGAACAGTGGCGAGGAGCATTCTCACATCAGAAGAACCCAAAACGTGAAATCCCGAAAGGGGTTTCCAAGTATAGCCATCATATCAGATTTTTGGGAATCAGAACTTCGGGGGTTCCGAGGACAAGAGCTTCGACATTTTGGCATTTCAAAGACTGAAATCGCGAAGAAGAAGGAGAAGGTTGGGAAATTTCCAATCGACATTTCGTGTATCATCACTTCGAGAGTCGAGAGACCAAGAGTTCGGGCACTTGAGTCGAAAAACCCCGAAAGGGACTACGTTCATATAAGGGGAGGTCATGTGGACCAAAGGTATAGCCCAGGGGGCTAACTAAAGTTAAATCCATTTCGGCAAATCAGCATTTCGGTGATCGAGAGATCGCGAGGACAGTGGTTCTCGTTACATCGGGAAATATAAAGTCCCGAAACCCGAAATTCTTTCCGAGAAAGTCACAGGCACGTGTAGAGGCCGTGACAGGACAAGAAGGACCTGTGGATCGGGTTTTAAAAGAGATCCCAGCAGTGAATCAAAAGAGCTAATTCAGCTCGGGTATTGAATGAACAATCCTGTGAGCGGACGTAGAGGAGTGAGTTTGCGTCTGCACCAAGATGGTATCAGAGTGAGAACTCTGTTTGTATATTTCAAGTAGAGGGAAAAGGTAGAAGGAAAAAGAATACAGAGTACTGAAGACTCTGTGATAATCGATTGCAGGTAGGTGGCAATAAAGAAGACAGTCAGGAGGATTGTAGGATGAGTCTGGAAACACTCGGGATGCAGAGTGACAGCAGCAGGTTTCCCATGAGAGTAGGCAGAGACAACAACATGGATACTGCAGGCCGTAGGTATGCTGGGATGAAGAGCAAAGAAGAAAAACTTGCAGAAATAGATAAAGAGCTCATTGATATAAGGAAAGAAATAGAAAAGCTTGCATTGCATATGCAGTAGAAATCCAACTCGAGATGGGTATATGAATGGCCGATGAGGGAGCCGAAAGTAAAATGGCCAGTCAAAGAGCTAATGGTCATGAGACAGCATAGGCTGATAAGAGGATGGTTGAGGTATGCGGAAAGCCTCAATGGCCGAGAAGAAAATGAAATTCAGATGTGCGAACCAGAGACTAGGAGAGATCTTTGTGATGCGGAAGATGAAATGGGATCAGCTGAAGATTCCAAAGATTGCTAGGAGGGCAGAGAAGAAATTCCAAATTTCCAGGTGGGAAAAGATATGAGAGTGCTGCGGGATCTCACAAACTGTCATGAGGACAGTCGGGGAATTTCAATTTTCCAGGTGGGCAATGGATCGAGATCGTTGTGGGATCTCATAGACTGCAAGGAGGGCAGCGAAAGGTTTCCATATTGCCAGGTGGGAAAGGGAACAGAGATGGGATCGGTTGATTCCATAGACTGCCAGGAGGGCAGCAGAGACATCCCATATTTCTAGGTGGGCAGGGGTGAGCAGGTGAGTTGGAATTAGCCAGAGAAGCTGACAGAGAAGATGAGCTTGGAGTTGGATTTAGCTCAGCAGGAGCAGCTGACAGAGAGGAAGGCATTGGAGAAGATATCTGAGGCTGCCCAAGCAGGAGAGGAGAATGAGCCTTATAAGGAGTGTCTCAATGCTTTCAACCAAGAAGATGAGGAAGCTGCAACACTGAAGATGGCAGGAGAAGAAACCGAAGAGCAGGCAGGGAGATTAATCACTCCATGGGAGATGGAGCTGAAGATGTTGGAGGATTAGCTGAACAATCCAGGGCAAGCAAGAGGACTGGCAGGAAAACAATTATCAGAGAAGGTGACTGAACAACATGTCAGTCGAGAGAAGACTATAGAGATGAACTCTGTAGCAGGGTGGCAAGTTAAGGCCACATAAGAAAATTATGAAGATGAAGAAGGCATGGGAGATCATAGTGATCTGCTCAATTGTAGAAAAATTTTGCAACTGGAAAAACTACATGAACAGGGCCAGCCACTGGAGCAGCTGGATGAAGTGATCAAGAAGATCAGAAGGCTAATGGTAGAGTCAACAGAAACTGCCATTGAGGAGAAATTGAGCAGAAGAGAAGAAGAAGAAGAAGCAGCAGCAGCAGCGCAGAAGCAACAGGGAGATGGAGCATATGAACAACTCTAGATATTTGTTTGGGATCCAGGAGGATTTAAACAACTGAGAGGGGAAGCTCATGAGAAGGAGCTCATGAATTTTGCAGATGAGGAGTATTATGTAGGAGCATCATCTCATGTCATCCAGCCAGCCACGTCAAGCGCACGCATTCAAAGCTGAAGAGAGGTGCAACCCTCATTTTGATTTGAAGTTAAATGTAATTAAATTTCTTAAGTTGTTGAGTTGGGAAGCGATGCTCTGCACAGGCATGGAAGTAAATAGGCCTTTAAATGTTTTGTAAGGCTGAGATCTAGATCCAATTTGTGGACTAGACAGCCCATTCAATGTTATTGAATAGGGTAGTTGAGGTTTGGAGGGAAGAGCTCGAAGAGCCCCTCTTGTAAAAGATCAATTTCAATCTCATTTTGGGAATAGTTAGTAGAATGATTGAGCTATCGTGAGATAGAGAAGGAGTCGAGACCTTGTTACAGGATGTGCTTAGGAACACCTTGTAAATACAGGCATTTGCCATTTTAATACAAACAACAGTTTTTCCTACATTTTTCATGTGTTAAGTGAATATATGTGAGTGTTCTTTATATGATATGAATGTATGTTGTAGATGTATGCTAGGAATTTGCAGGGAGTTGTTTAAGTTTCAGGCTTGAGAGGTTCTTTGTGGTTTCATGCCAGGAGGGAGTGAAAGATTACTACGGTCTCTGAATACCAGTGCATAGATTTACTACTGAACTCTATGGATTCATACAAAGACGTGTCGAGGCGCAGAAGCTGAAATCAACAACTCAGAGGAAGACCTCAAGGTTGTTGAATACCTTGGAGGCAAGGCTGTGTATGAGAAAACACAATTGCAGATAGAATCTCTGAGGAGTTCTACAAAGCTCTTCCAGGAGGGCATTGAGAAGGTGTAAGGAGGACACAGAAGACAGAACCTCTAAGTAGTTCTGCAAGAGCTCTGCCAAGTGGGCATTGAGTATATGCATAGTGATGCACTAGGTAACTCTATTGTGAGTTTGTAAGAAGCAAGAATCACGAAGGATTCTTGATACTCTTTCAGGTGGGCATGGAGTAAGTACTTTAAGTGCATAAAAGGGATTCGATTGAGTTCAGAAGAAGGCGAAAGCTCTGAGGAGTTTCGTAAGAGGCTCTGCCAAGTGGGCATTGAGCGTATTCATAGGGTTATTAAATACCTGGAAATAATCAGCAATAGGTTTCTTGAGTAGACTGAGCACCAGGAGGGCCTTGTAATTCTCCATCTATAAGAGAAGGAAAGAATATTTATTCTCTTAAGGTATGAGGAGTAGGAAAGCTCAGAAGAGACAACACCTTTCTGTGTGTGTGAAGACTCTGTAGGAGTGCAGATGTCAAAATCCTTTGAGGATTCGAGAAGATAAGCTCAGAGAGATAGCACTTTATGTGCGCAGAGACCCCGTAGGGGCACAAAAGTTGAAGAATCCTTCAAGGATTCGAAATAAGGATAAAAGATCAGGAGGAGTAGTGCTCTAAGTGCACGAAGCCGCAGGTGCAAGGAGTGCAAAGGCAAAGAACTCTCGGGAATATTTTAGAGTCTTCTAAATCTCAGGAGGAACCACATTTTCATACGCACAGAGGTCGCAAGATATCACAGGGATGAAGCAAAGGTCGAGGCCTTTGATATTTCAAAATTATTCCAAGTCTGGGAAGAAAGCACCAAAGCTAGGGAGGAGCAACAACTACGATTGGATCCAGCCGGAGAGATTTGGACCGTTGAGAAGATTTCACATCCAGGAGGCAGTGTAATAGAGGAGCACACAGGAGAAAGGATATGGACCATCGGATCTTGGTCCAATTACCCGTCAACCGTTGGATCTGACAGGAGCTACATGAGGTTTAAACTTTGTGAACAGGAGTTTGAAAGTCCTGAAAGGCATTGGTGCATCGAGATATTGGCGTTCGGGATAACGAAAGTCTCGAAGACAGGAGATCGGGAATCTCCAGGGAGAAAACCCCGAAACACATCAGAGCCATCCATCAATTTAGGACACGTGGCGGAGATTGACATCATTTCGGCACATCGGAGGTCGGGAGTGTGAAGGAACAACAGTGAGGAGGATTCTCACATCGGGAGAACCCGAAATGAGAAATCCCGAAAGGGGTTTCCAAGCAGCCGTTATATCGGAGTTTCAGGAATCAGAACTTCGGGGGTTCCGAGGACAAGAGCTTCGACATTTTGGCATTTCAAATCCTGAAATTGCGAAGAAGAAGGAGAAGGTCGGGAAATTGCCAATCGACATTTCACGTATCATCACTTCGGGAGTCGAGAGACCAAAAGGTCAGGTACTTGAGTCAAAAAACCCCAAAAGGGACTACGGTCATATAAGGGGAGGTCATGTGGACCAAAGGTATAACCCAGGGGGTAACTAAAAATAAAGCCATTTCGGCAAATTGATATTTCGGTGATCGAGAGATTGCGGGGACAGTGGTTCTCGTGACATAGGGAAATAGAAAGTCCCAAAACCCGAAATTATTTTGGGGAAAGTCACAAGCACATGTAGAGGCCGTGACAGGACAAGAAGGACATGTGGATCAGGTTTTAACAGAGATTCCAGCAGGGAATCGAAAGATCTAATTCAGCTCGGGGATTGAATGAACGATCATGTGAACGGACATAGAGGAGTGAGTTTGCGTCTGCATCACAAGGTCTAGGTATAGGTCTATATCTAGGTCTTACCATGCCTTACCATGTCTAGGACAAGACCATTTCTTTCCTTACCATGTCTTTCCTTTGAATGTACTAAACTTTCTAGTGTTTGAGAGTGTGAGAGGGAGAGAGAGGAAGACAAAGAGGGGAAATAGAGAGAGTGTGTGTGAGAGTGTGGAAGGGAGAGAGAGGAAGGCATAGA
>JZKD02S1636986.1:47161-69729 GCA_000966675.3 Picea glauca
CCCTTGGTCCTGATAGACCTGGGATACTCCCGAAAGGATCTTGTCTGTTCGTCTACCAAATGAAAGGGGTGCTCCCTTTCGATAACTCGATATGTTATCCTTTCTGAACTCGGGCAACGAAAAATCAACCTCTTAGAGCTTCGATCTTCCGTGGCTCTGAGGCTTTCGAAAACTAACTCTTTCTTGCACAAGGTTCCTAGACCCAAGTCAACTGAACCTTCAAATGATTCTTGGGCAAGTTATCCCTACTCTTAGTCAGGTTTCTAGGTAAGATCTCGGGCATGTTTCAAAGTCCCTAGGCTACTGACCTGAATGAAGTGCCTTCCTAACTCACCGAGTTAGGAGCTAGGACACTGGGGCAAGGTAAACTCATGGATTTACCATAAAAGTAGCCATTCCAAGGAGATTTCTCTGACTCTTATATATGATGCAATTCTCTGGGGAAGATTCTTTCGAGGGGTTAAATTAGAACACCGCGAGAATCAAGCAGATGAGATGATTCTCGGTAGAACGAACCCATGCTCCGAAATTAATCATTTTGTACATAAACCAACTATGGAATATAAGTATACACATGCATCAATTACTTCCAGTCTAAAACACCAGGAAATCCTTCCACACAGAAACCATTTATGAGTGTATAAACATGAGCATGTATCCATGATATTTAATTCAAAATATAAGGCATAAAACACTTATCAAATTCACAGGGCGTGATGCGACTGCTGAGAGGGGTGCTCATTTCCACCCAAATGTAGGCTCAGCGACTCCAAACAGATTTACCACTAGCCATCCTCGAGCTAGACCACGATGCTATGAGATTCAATCTCTTACCTCCAACTCAACGGAATTCAAGAACGAAGGTTACTCTCCTTATCCTGATACAGAAAAATAATCAAGGGCGAAGTTTACTCTCCTTCTCCTATGATCAGAACTTCATCTGATTCGAGATCTTAGGTTCCTCTTTGCGATCTTTGATTATCTCCCCCTACCCACCCCCACGCTTCCTTTCTTGCATCCCTCTGCAAGATTGTGTGTGGTGTGAATGTCCTCATTCGTGGTCAAGTCTGAGAGATTTACAGATGGGCGATTCGACCCCATCCCCTCATTAACTCTTAAGGAGCCTCCCCACCTACCATCCTAACGGGGAATTCATTCAGGGTCAGAGAGTTTCTTTGGTATTTGAGAAAGTAAAACCAGTATGGTATTGGTTTGGTGGAAGTTAACGCAACCATTCTAGGTCCCTTCCACCACATTTTTATTATCCATCATGGTCTCTTTTAGCACATCCCCCTCCTAGAAATCATGCAACACATATTCATAACATAATTTACATTCATCGACCTTTTATACAAAGGTTCATCAAATCAAAATTCACACCTTCTAGTTTTCCATAGTCCTTGGCCAATATATTTATATTTATAGACTGGGGGAAACAGGGTGTTACAAAAGATCGACAGGGGCCATTGATCCTGAGTCATTAAATCATGGAGAATAAAATTATCAAACACAAAAAAAATAATCAAACTTGATGGATGTATAGGGTAAAGGAGGGAAAGGGCAGGGGCGCAAACCTAGGTTACAACATTGACACCAACAGATGCCTAGGAATTGTATCCTTCTTAATGTATGGTTTAGTCTTGTCATGATGATCTCTTATTTACTTGTATTTATTAGTGTGACAACATCCTTCTACTGACCTATGACTTTATAAATGGAAATAAATGATATGTCAACTTCAATTAAATCTATGGATGTTTCTTTACCATAGAATTGTTTGAGTTCGACTTTTGGAAACACTTCCACTGACAATACTTCATTGATAAGAACATTAGGTTTTTCCATGTCGATCAAGTCGATGCTAGTTCCCTTATCCACAGTTTGGGTTACTTATTATGTCTCCTCTTACTCTTCAATTTCTTCATATCTATAAGTAGACTTTTATTATGATTTCTCAAACGAGAAATTTCTTCATCTTTGGACGATATTTCTTTATTGATATTTTCATACTCGTTTTTATGAGTGGTTTTTATATTATGAACTTCTTGTTGTGACTCTTTAATTTGTTGTTGAAATTTATGAATTTTTGTATCTTACTTCTCCAATTCTATTCGATTTTGCACAATTTATTCATATTTGCTAATAAGAATTTTATTCATTTTTTTAACTTTTCCATTAATTTTGTGTGATTTTGTTGGAGTTTCGCTATTTTGTCTTCTAATCTTTTTATATGCGAGTTGTCTTCTTGATCTTTCAACTGCAATTTTTCGGTACATTGGCATGTGGCATCTTGTAGGAGCGGTGTTTGATGCATGACTTGCAAGTTGAAATTTGTTTCCTTTGATTCTTGAGTTGTGTGTTCCTCCTTGTCAATATCACATTTTTGTTTGAGGTGACCCTCCTTATCTCAACACATTTCCAATTTCTCCTATCTCATTGAATTTTCACTAAGAGTTTTCTCAAGTTGTCTTTGAGTTCTATCTAATAACTTTGTAGTATCTATTTTCATCAATTCTACTTCATTTTGATATTTGATTAAGGGAAAAGTTTTGTAACACTTTGTGCAAGCAATTTTTTTTTATTTAAGAATGACTCTATATAAATATAATTCTTATTCTTTAAAAAAAATAAAAAAAAATACACTTAAAAAAAAATATTCTTTGTGAAATTCATAATTTTTTTAAGTAGTAACTTTATATTTTCTTCTTAAGAAACCTTCAAACTAGCCCTTTGATTATTTGAATTAGAATTGAGAGATCTCTTTATTTTCACTTTAATCTAATCCACTTTTCCTCTATACCTTAGTACTTTTAATATTTGTCTTTTTGAAATTTATGACTAACCTCCTCACTTATTTATATAAGAAATTGGGAATTGAATATATATATATATATATATATATATATATTAACTTTGTATTTTATTTTTATATTAATATTTTAATATAAAGTAATAAAATATTATCACCCTATTTTCAAAACATTCTTTATGAAATACTTATCCTTTTATATCACTTGATTTCTTCCTTTTATTTTTTTTCTTCAATAATATTGTATTTTTTTTTCTTCTTTCCTATAGTTTTATTTGATACTTTGTAAGAAAAAACCACAGCATAATGATTTACCAAAACCACGAGCTTTGTAAATAGAAATTAACTTAAATAATGCCAACTATGGAATCTTTCCTTGAAACTTCTTGGTGTGCACTTGTAACGTTTTCTTCCCTTGTAAATGGTAATTAACTTAACTTATTTCCAACTATGGATTCATGCTTGACTAATATTTCTTCATATGCACTTTAAGAAAACATTTTCTTTCCTTTTCTTCTTCTTTTCTTTATTATGAGAAAAGAATGGACCATCAACTTGGAGATTATTTGCAAAATTATTTCTTCTTTTTTTCTTCTTTTTTTCTCCTCTTTTTTTGGCTGCCTAGAAAATTAAATTGATCACATGCCAACGAAAAGACTTCTTTGATACCAAATGAACTGGATCTGGTGGTCCACTTCATGAGAACATCTTCAATACATAACATAATTTCATATATCCATAGTAAATAATATTTTATTTACTATCCATTTTACATATTTACTTTTTATCATATGAAATATAATACGTGTATATAAATACACATAGGGAATAATAAGTCATGTCCTTTCCAAAGGTCATATCATAGACTTATCATTTACATTACAATGTCTATTTACATAAAAATAAACCTATAACATATTATTACATGATAAGAAACCTAATATACTTTAGATATATTACAATGTATTAATAAAATATCATGTTTAATGTCTTGTTTTAATCCACCCATGTAAGCTTCCAACAAATTTTCATCACTTATGTCATTCTCCCTCGTGGCCAATATTTGAAATTCTAAATTATAATATTCAATATCACCTAAGTGCTAGATTCTTGTCAATTGACTGAAGTAGTCCTATTCCCACACTTTCCCATATTGTGCTTCTAAGTCTCTTGTAAATAAACCCCAAGTATGATGATAAAGAGGGGGATTCCTTTTAACTACCCATTGATACCATAGGTATGGTTTTATCTCAAAGTTCAAGGTTGCTACGTGAATCATTTTCTTATCATCCATAATATTATGCAGTTCAAATTATTGCTCTATTTGGTTCACCCAATTAAAGACCTATGTTTCATCAAACTTTTTTAATTCAATATTGGGTAAGTTTAATTTAGGACCCCGTCATAATTAACTTCACTATTAGATTTAAATCCACTATAAAATTGTTTATTATTGGTAGGTTGTTCAACCAGAATACTACCTTTATTTTCCTGAGTTCATTTCATTTTGATATTTCCTTTAGAGAGTCTCTCATATAGAGCATGAAAGATCATGGAAGACATGGAATTTTGCAATTCCTTTATGGATTGTTGTATTTCTTTTTTAATGTCATTCTTATTTTCATCCATCTTCTTATCCATATTATTTTCCACTTCATTCATCTTCTTATCTATCTTATTTTCCATTTCATCCTTATTTATTTTCATGTCATTCTTATTCTCATTCATCTTCTTATACATTTTTTTTTCCATTTCATCCATGTTTTGTTCCATTTTTTCCCCATTTTCAGTGATCCTCTTTTCCATCTAGCGATAAATCTCTTCGATTTCATCTTGAGTCATGGTTGAGCTCTCTGGAGATTTAGATGGTGAAGTAAATTTTGGAGGATCCTTTAGAGCCATGTGAGAAAATAATAATTCTCCTATTTTCATCTTTATTAAAAACTTTGAATAACCAAAAACATATCTTCCAATAAAAATTTATGTCAATTGTAAGTTACGTACCTTTTAAGCCTTTAATTTGGAGTCTGTCCTTCTGGATGACCTTCCTTCTGATGTATTTCTAAAATTTTAGCGCTTATGAGTTTGAAACTTCAGCTTGTATTACTCTATGTCTTATCTTCAATGCCACAGGTCTAACCAAAATTGGATGTACCAAGTGAACTTTAGGGTAAATTTCCCAAACCTTTATGATTTTTGGCCTTTTCGGGAGAGCGAACTTGTACAGAATGCCACGTGTACAATATTTAATACTCGATTCTAAAATTTCTACGAGAAATACTATGGACTGTCCTCTTTGAAATGCAACAAGTCTCACAGAATTTGGATCATCTCTGAAGAACATATGATTTTTTATCCAGAACACTCATATGAGACTAGTTATGGGACTAGTCAACAAACCCTATCTTCCACAGGGTATATCTCTGAAATTGTAATGAACTAGAAGTTTAAATTTCAACCACAGGTGCCTTGATATGTCTTCTAAATAACCTCCAAGTTTTGTGGTCTAAAACATCCTAGAAAAATTGTTATAGAAAAAATTCCAAGATGACTCACTTGAAGAAGAAAAACCCTAGGATTGATGCTATGATACCAATTGTTATGATCCAACGCCTTAAAAAAATGATAAAAATTCAATTATTACAGTCCACTTCAAGGGGGAAACCTCATTTTACAATATATCCAATTCAAAATACAATATGAGATGAGATAATATGATCCTAAGGCTAGGTATCCTTGGTGTGTGTATATATATATGTATATATATGAGACAAAGGGTATAATTATAATTATAATGAAAGGGTACCAGGAAGGTTTCTAGGTGGCATACAATTATAATACTATTAATGTAATAATTCAATATATAAGGCTTAATAATGGGTTTTTCACATAAAATGGGGCTTTGTCTAGGCCTTAACACATTGTATCCATTAGAGACAGATATCTATGTATTGCATAGAGAATAGAGACTAGAAGTAAATTTTGTAGAGGATCCATGTTGATGAAGCGAGTGCCCCTCATTTATGGATCAACAATTGAAGGAAACAATCAGTTCAATAATCTTCTTGTTTCATTTCAGAGCTTACCTCTAGTCATGATTGGTAATTGACTCATCGTTTTAAAGAAGTTGATATAATCAATGGAGTCTCGTTGAAGCAACTTAAAAATTGCCCAAGAGTAGAGAACAACACAAGTCAATAAAAAATAATCTCAAAAATTTGTTTTACATAAAATGATAAAACTCAAATTAAAGTTCAATCCAACAATTACCTACTTATCCCCAAAACCTACACAAGACTTTTTTAAGCAAAACTTTTAAACAATTACCTACTTATCCCCAAAACCTACACAAGACTTTTTTTAAGCAAAATTTTTAAACCTGCATTTGAAATAATTATCCCCAAAACCTACACAAGACTTTTTTTAAGCATAATTTTTAAACCTCCATTTGAAATAATTATGTTGTAAGGATTAGATTTGACAAATAAAAACAAATCACTCCCCTCTTGCACATGATCATTTTCTTAAAATAACTCATATTCACACATTATAGTTTTTTAATTAATGTATATTTTTATTTAATTTTTGGAATACTAAGCACCAACAAAGAGCTCTTCTTATCATTTAAATGTCATTCCTTTTGATATGTTTTTCTCACAATACCCATTCTAGTTATTAACCTCATGCAAGGTAAAAAAACATTAAACTTTAATATGTATTAATATTTTGCAATAATTATAACATTAAAAGCTTTAAATGTTAATATGTCTCAATATTCTAAAATAAATGTAACTAAAAAGTGAATTTGTTTATAAAAACTGTAAATGTGGAGAGATGTATTTGAAAATAATATTTTATTATTTTTACTGTATTTAAAAATTAATTTGAAAATTTATTATAAATTTATCTAATTAAATTTTAAATATTAAAAATATCAAATAAAATTGTTAAATGTATATGATTATTTTTAATTTTTAATTATATATGAAATAAAATTGTTAAATGTATATGGAATTATTATGGGTTGGAAAACAATTGTAAATCCGTCGATGTTTGGAGTTGGGATAAGAAGAAACTCCTCTTTGAGACTCTTGTTACACATGTTACTCTTTACAGATGTGAATTCTGGGGTTGCAGTATCTCTCGTGAATCCTGGAGAAAGATAGAGAAAATACAAAATAATTTTATAACCTATAATCTTAAAATTAAAGGAAATATGTGCTATCCCATCCTCCTCTTAGAAACAAGCTTATCCCCCATTGAGAGCATGACTATGACTAGATACCTAATGAATAAGAACAAGTTAAATAACATAGAAGACAATAGGCTTCCTAAAATTTCTTCAAATTCGAGTCGTAACCACCATCGACTCAAGCGAGGATGGCATAAAGATGTTGAGTCTTGGATAAACTATTGGGGAATCATGGAAGCCCCATTTTGTAGAATAAAGATACAATTAAAAATATCATCAAATCAAAATTTAAGGACAAAATGTGGTGTGATAAAGAGATAGAGGAAAAAATAAAATTAAGGTATTATAAGGATGTAATCAACCCTAATCTATAAGATCAAAATTATCTATCTGTTTTGACAAGTGTAAGGAAAAAAATAAGCATTGCTAAGATAAGAACAAATTCTCACGAGCTCCATAGTGAAACTGGGCATTGGTCAATTCCTAAAATTCCATGGGATGAAAGGGTGTGTCACCTTTGTGACATTAAGAAGGTTGAATATGAAAATCACTTTCTCTTAGATTGTCTAGCCTATACCTAGATTAGATATTATTTTCAAAATATTTGTCACTACCAACCTTCCTAACCTCTTAACTCAAAAAAACTATGGTGATCTTGGAAAGATTCTCTTAATGTTTTTCGAGCATGAAAACAAAATTCTAAAGAATTGAAAGTAATCACTTACCCTCTTGTTGGAGCATGCATGTTTGGAGAATAGTGTAGCAAGCGAGGTAGAACAATTTGCCACATTTTGAGGAAGAGAAGCACGCGCAACAAGATTTGTGGAAATCAGACGCAAAGGTGGAAAAACCCTCCTAGTTAGGGTTAGGGTTTTGGGATGGATTGTAAGGGTTTATAACCCATTTTTGTAATATAAATAAAGGGTATAAGGGAGATTAGAAGATCATCAATCATTATGATAGGCATCTATTGATCCGTAGTAGTATCTTGTCTTTTTTGGAGAACCTGTTTTGGAGTCTTGTGTGAGTTGGAGTCTATTTTGAGGGTTGTAGAGCTCGGATGAGGTCGACGTAGCTAAGGGTCAGGTCACAAGTTGTGGAGCTTGGTGGGATCCTGGTCTACCTCACTACTCACTACTCTGATGTAATGCATGCAACTCTTTTTGATGAATAAGAATAAAGAAGCAGAATATATTTGTGGATGTAGCCCCCGACGGGGGGGGGGGTGAACCACGGTAAAATCATATGTGCAATGTGTTTTAATGTGTTACTATTTTTGCATTTATCAATAAATGGTTAGATATATTAATGGATGATTTATTTAAAGTGCGCATTAGATTAAATATGCAATTGAATGAATGAATGGATGGCTCTGATGAATAGGATAATATAATGTATGGTTAAGTAGAAATAAAAAGTAAGAAATAACATCCCCCAATCCCTTCCATGACTGAAGAAATCTGCGTCTTGGAGTCCCCCATAAACCATCTCGGGTGAGACTGCATTGTGCACTCTGTGCACGGTGTAGCCTTCTAGTTTACCCAAAGGGCCGATGGTGATAAGGGTTTTGTTGGAGAACTAAGGTAGAACCTGGGTCAACCCATAAGTCCAACAAATGGTTTTGTTGTTGGCTAGAACTCAGAAGGAGAGCTAGGAAGGGGTTTGGTGAAGAAGATGCAGTGGTAGAAAGGGATGTTCAGTCCATGGAATCCTACGAAGAAATACATTGAAAGATGGTTAGAGACAAAGCAGTTGGAATTCGCATAGAAAGAAAATAAGGATTCCAAGTATACACCGCATCAATACTTGCAGAGGTATGTGTTTACTAATTTGCATGAAGCATATTTTTGTTTCTTTCCACAGTTATTACAAGAATGGTTTTTAAGGTTGAAGGATACCCATATGACTAATCGGATTAAACCATTAGTATGGGTCGCTGAAAATATCGCGCAGTTGGAAAGAGTTAATAATAAATTCACATACGTAGTAGAAATTTTTTGTTAGATAGAATTACCACGGGGTTTATCACTGAGTTTGTAGTAGATACAACGAATTCATACACTCCTACAGAGAAGGATTTCTTGAGGGGACCCAGAGGAAGGTACATCAGGTTACTCTACAAGTCGATCAAGATATTACTACATGACAAAGGCGTTATGACCATGGAATCAGACAACTAGATCACTATGCACACATGGGGAAGTTGGGGGGAGCACTGAGGAAGATATAATAAATGGAGAAGGCTCTGGAGAGTAGCCAAAAGAAGGAGGAAATGGACCCCATCATGATGGATGATGAACAGACCAAGGAAATCATAAGAAGTGCAAGTATGATGTGCAATGGATGAACTTACCAGTATAGGATGAAGAATAAGAAGAGGGTTGTAGTGAAGCGAGAGGGCTTGGACAACGATGAGGAAGAGGTAGAGGATCTATGTGCCATGAGGAAGATTGATGATATCTTGCATGCCACATATGAAAGGAAAACCATAGGTCATGGGTTCGGAGTAGAAGAAGGCTCTCCATTCCATATCTGAATTAGTGTGGAACCAGAACCCCATGTGTGACTAACATAACTGAAGAAGAAAAATCAGTTAACCAACAAGTGATTAGTGGTAGAAGATTTTTTTCAGGACGTGTGTCCAGTAGCAGAAGTGCAAGTTTAGAAAATAGTAGTCAAGTTTCTACACTGCACAGAGGTGGTAGTTCGACAACTTTCACAATGGTAGGACAAGATCCAACCATTAGGTTACCATATTTTTGAGGGGATGGGTCAGATAAGCCAGAAAAACATTTGTTCATCTGTGAGAAGATATGGGAAAAAAGCATATTATAGATGAGGATACAAAGGTTAAGCAGTTGGAAATTACTTTTCAAGACCGTGCATTAGATTGGTACATGGGTCTCTCAACAAATAAACCAACAGGAACACCTACAACTGTAGTAGATGTGAAGAGGAAGTTAATAAATGAATTTTAGAAGCTAAGTTCATATGACCAGTTTATGAATGAAATGATAGAGATCAAGCACAAATAATGAGAATCAGTGTGGGAAGTGGACCAGAAATTCAAGAGGTTAAAAGGTAAGTTAAAATACATTATTACCGATACACAGCGTAGGCATTTTTTTGTTAATTCTTTGTTTCCACACTTGAAGTATCCTTTGAGACAAAAGAAATTCGAAAGTCGGGGTGTGGCCCTACAGGAAGCCTTACAGCTAGAGGAAAACCAATAAAATCATACAATTTCAATTGTGGAAGAGATGAAGAAATATCTAAAGAACTTAACATTCCAGTTAAATCAAAACAAAGGAAAGGAGAAAAGAGAAGATGTCTAATGTAAAATGTGCAGGACAAAAGGTCATAACAAGAATGAGTGTCCATTATTTTCATAGTATACTGGATTGGGTATTCCAAACCCTTTGGCCCCAGGAGGACCATGGTGTGAGATTTGCAAAACACATGGAAATGATCTCTATCATTTCCCCCTGATGCAGAAATATCAGAAAGTTCCAAAGAGTACATATTGTAACTTTTGTAAGTTAGTTGGACACAATGACAAGGACTATAGAACCTTGGAGATGATGAAAGAAAGGATTGTGGATACATACAGGGTGCAAGTTGAACATGTAACAGGAAAATATACGTAGCAACAACAGTATAACACTGTGAAACAACCACAATACAATCTCACGCATAAATTTACATCACAACCACAATATAATGCACAATAGTTTCAAGGGTAACATTAGTATAACCCTTCACAATAGTGTGCAACACCACAATAGTATAATAACCAGTAGTTGCAGTACAACCAAGGACCTTAGTATAACACACTGCATGGAGATAATTAGGTAAACAGAGGAGGCTTCAAAGGAGGAGGTCATGGAGGAATAGGATTTGGAGGAGGATGAGGACTAGTAGTGTGTCATGATTGTCAGAAACCAAGGCACTATTCCAGAGAATTCCCACAACCACCTGTGAAATGTATGTATTGTCATGCAGCAGATCATGAAACTGAAGACTATCCAACATTGTTGATAAAAATATAGGACAAGAGGAACTAGACTAATCAAAATGTACAATGGATCGGGGTGGAAAAAAGAGAAGAATACCAAAAGAAGATTAACATAGTAACTAGAGGTCGAGCCAAGACATGAGAAGATGCAGCCAAGAAGGATTAGGACCAGTACCAGTGGGTTAGGAAGAATACAACGCCAGAGAAAAAGTTTAATGCACGCAAAGAGAAAGAGATATTTAAAGAAGCTAGACAAGAGATCTTGAAGGAAAATATTGTGTCCACTTAAGGAACAAATCCAGTAGATGAGATATCAATCTATGACATGCCATCATTATTTGATCAAACCAATTAAGAGCAATATTCAAAACAAGTAAGTAATGTAAGAAATTTTTTGGGAGCTTGTGTTAAATTGTTGAGTGATAAAAATTCCTTACAAATACTACAAAATTTACTGGGAAAGTGTAATCCTAGGGAAGAGGGATTAAAAAGGGTAAATTGGGTACAGAAGAAGAGAAGAACTAGTAGGGAATTCAGATTGAATGTTAACATAGGATATTTCAATATGGGGGATATTATATTAGACTTAGGATCTAAAGTCAATGTTCTTCCAAAGAAAAATTGGGAAGCTATGGGAGAACCACAATTAGGGTATTCAGCTATTTAGTTGAAGATGGAAAATCAGCACAGAGTGGTGCCAATATGAAGGTTGAAGGGAATTCTAGTAGATCTAGATGGTGTGCGAACCATGGCTCACTTTGAAGTCATTGACATAGTGGATAATACTTTTCCATATCTATCATAGTTGGGTATGGATTGGGCCTTTGATAACCATACTATTATTAATTTGAAGACAAGGAAGATGATATTTGAGTCTGGAGAATATAGATTTATTGCGCCATTGGATCCCTAAGAAGGAGGAAGGTATGTGGAACTAACAAATAATATCCTAACAGAAGATGTGAAGCAGCTATACAGGACTATCGCGCGCGTGAAGAAGATTATATCAACCCAACTGCAGATGGCATGCTCAGTTGGAGGAGAATTAGTTATTGTGCTTCAGACTCTAACATGGGACTAGAAAATTGGAAACAACGATTACATGAATTATCTACCAGGATATGTGCCAGAATGATGTGCGTGCTGAGATGGGTTGGTATAGAGGTAAGAGAACCTTCCACGTTTTATGTATTAAATGATTTACAATAATTTTTTATCAAATATGAGGCAAAAGTTATGGAAAACCAGAGATTACTAGCACTAGATATTTATTTAAAAGCTACACCTGCAAGATGGTGGGGTATGTTAGCACTGAGATTCACCCTCAGATTGCTAGAGGATAATCCCAGTACCCATCAAAATGTAAATGAATTAAAATGGTTTGATTAGGTGGATCAGCAAGACTTTAAAGAAAGAAAAAGATGAAATATATCACTTTATATCAGTGATGGACCATTGGGCTATGAAATCATAAACAGTCTCCTCATTGAAGGCATTTAAGCTCCCTATCAGATAAAATATTTGTATAATGATGAAGAGAAGAATAAGAGAATAACATAAAAAAGGATGTTCCCTAAGCAGAGATCCTCTCTACAAAGAGAATTTAGATGTGTTTGAACAGTTAAAAATGATAAATAGGCAAGCTTACAGCATATCCTCTACCGCATCAAGAATCTATCAATCAAAGGTAAATTTTAATCCTTAAAATCAGCAATACGTTCAAACAAGATGAAGAATAGAATAGAGAACACAGAAGACAAATATGATGAAACAACTCATATGAATATTCAATAACATACAATTTACAACCGCATGACCCTCTGGCTTACAAACTGAAATATACAGTCATAAACATTTCTCGAAACCTCCTCCGGTCTTGGCTCGAACCCCCCCTCCTCTTTGATTATGTCTATTGGTTCATGTTGTCATTGATGCCAATGGTTTGATTATTTGGGAGATTGTTGGATCATATGTCATTGATGTAAATGGTTTGATTGATTGATTTCATTGATTGATGATTGATGAACAATGTATAGGTATTGTCCTTGATGAGAATGATATATGTCAAAGTGGAAACCAATTGATAAAGATGGATCATTGATATGATGCATAGATGAAGATGGATCAATGAGTTGTCATTGATACATGATGATGCATAGTTTGTTTGATGAAAAGATGACTCATTATTGTCTTATCATGATTGATAAGGTGCACAAATGGATGAACTCCAAAGTAGTCCCCTTATGGTGAAAATCGTCACGGGAAGATGCTTTGCGGATTGAGTTATCCTAGAAGAATGGTTGGAAGACCCATGCTTGTATGTGGAATAATGAGATGAAGATCAATGAAGTTGTTGGTGAAACTATCCTAGATGGATAGTGCTTGTTGTTGGGCCCGAGATATGATCACTTTTATGACGGTTATTATGCACTTTTGCCACATGTACATATGTGTTTTTCATCTTTTGAAGGAGCTTTTTGAAGAATTTTATGATAAAACGGTTTGATCGGCATAAGGTACGTGTAATTCATGTTTAATGATTGTATCAAGTATAATTCATCATGTTTTATGATTTCCAAGAGCTAATTCATGTTTTTCTGGTGTTACAGGGAAAAAACGCACTACATTTCTAGTTCTGGCACTTGATCCAGCACTCATTCCAGTACTCGATCTGGCACTCCGTCCAGCACCTCTTCCTGCACAAAAACAAAGGGTGATTTGGAGGTTATGGTATTGGCAGCCAGTGGGGAGCGAATCAGAGACGTGGGTTTTGTTCATCCTTATCCCCTCCAACTACTAAACTCTTGACAACTCGATTTTGGGTTGTTATGGTGGGTGATTATTGGCTCTCCTTGTTTCAACAGTTAGGGCACCATTAATGAAATTTGTCAATTTTAGAAGTGGTTTGAACCTCCTGTGATCGACCACTTGGTCTATAAACATTATAAATACCACTGTGGTGGTCATATAATTGTTAAGAAGTTGAAGAAGTCGTGTGTTAGAGCCAAAAATGATTTTGTCTCTGTTTTTGCATTTTTCAATTGCCAGAATTGTATAAAACTGTGTTTCTACATTTTAATGGTGAATTCCTTTTGTTGAGCTCATGGTGTTCTTTTAGGGAGTGACCATGACTTGCTGGGGGGCCCACCAGCAGTCTGGTAACTGTTTTTTTTGTTTGTTTATGTATTTCATAGATTAATTGTTCTCTGTATTTCCTGTACATGCATTTCTATTTTGTTAATTAGTTTGATGTTATAATTTAATTTGCTTTGACTCCCTTTTACAGGTTAGTATGATGAATTGTGTTAGCTTGCATTAATATTGTAGTTAGGAATGGATCTGCAGACTCCTAGACTAACCCCATGTGTAGTTAAATACTAGATTATGTTTTTATCTAAGATTTTAGAATCAAGTTTAAAACAGAGTTTTGAATAGCATAGAATAGCGTTTTAATTTGGATTTTAATTGACAAGGATTTGATGGATGGATAGGGTTAATTCCAGTTTTTAATGATAGATTTCTTATTTTAGTTTTAGATAGATCTTGCTTACTTAGTTGTTGATTAATGTAGTTGTTAGTTTACTTTTTAAATGTCATGCTTTAATTTCTGTTTTTAGTCATTTCTTTATTGCAGTTTGAATTGTAAAAGTAGATATAGCATAGTTTTCAATTTATGTAATTTTATTTCTAGAATTAAATTGCAATTGTATTTCTTAGTTAATGGTTGAGTTTAGGTATGAATTTTGATTATGTAGTGTAGAGATATAATGATGATCTCGCTATGTTGTTGATGGTTCATATATGCAAGGTATCTAACACTGCTTTTGTCATGGATAAACTCTCCTTGGATTGTTTAATCCATACCTTTCACTTTTCCATTGAGATTAGTGTTGAGATTATACCGTTGGAATTGTCCTTTGTTTTCAAGTGCCATCAAGATATCATCCAACACCAGAAACATTCACACAACCACCAGCATTATAATTGAATTGTCTTAGGTTAAAAGATAGTTTTCATGTTTTCATAGCTTAAAGATAGTTTCTTGCTTTCATAGATTAGAATAAAGTTGTATTGTTGCTATAAGATAGATAGACTTTGCTTTATTAGATAGTAGTTTTTTCATCATAGATTAAGCATTACATGGTAGTTCTTCTTGCTTTCAATAAAACAGATTTTCTTTCATGCATTAGAAATAGTTTTTCATCAAGCATTTAGTCCACTTGCCTCTTAGGCTAGATAGTTGTTCAATGAGAAGTTTTACTTTGATTACTTGCAGTAGTTAGTTGCCTTTGCTTAATTGTCTTTTTCTTTAGTAGGTTAGTTAGGTGTATTTTGCTTTAATAGGTTAGATATGTGTCTTTGATTACTTGTTTATTTATTTATTTATTTATTTTCATAGGGTAGTTGCTCATCGAATGTAGGTTAGCAAGTTAAAATAGTTTGCTTTGGTTATTTGCTTATTGTTATGCTTAAATAGTTGTTTATTGCTTACTGTTGAATTAGTTTTCTTTACATAGGGTTTTACTTGCTTTCTTAAAGAACTATCCATCGATCCTTGGCCCAAAAGTACTTAGGTTACATAGTTTCAAGTTGCTTAGTAGGGTTTTCTCATTAGATAGGTTTGCTTGAGTAGATTTGCCTTAGATAGCTACCTTCCTTAGTTAGACTATACTCCTACCAACCCTTCTACCTTTGGTGTATATTTTGCTACAACTCTAAGTTTACTTACCCCAGGTTGACAATTTAATTGAGGGTTTTTAGTGTGTTTTTAGTGCATATAGAACACCCATCATTTTTGGCATCGTTGCAGGGGAGTTGTCTCAAGGTAAGAAGTAGTTAGGAAATAGATTACTTCTAGACCTTAGGATCAGTTTGGTGGTGGGGGGACTTTAAGACAAGAGGTAAGAACCTACACATCTGCTATAGCAGGTTCCCCCAAACCCAATCGTAGTTTTTCCTTTTGTTTTTTTTTACTTTCATGAATATACCTAGAGACCCAAAAGGTAGATATGTTAAATCTAAATCAGATCTTTCAACCAAGGTTCCTTTCGACCTTTTTGGGGGAAGGAACGTTCCACTCATAAATTCCCCAGATCGATACCGAAAAATAGGAGCTAGCTCAACCCAAAGAGATAAAGAAGTCTCTAAAGAGACTAAAACAAGAAGCACTATAGAACAAGAATTGAGGCATCAATGATAGTGGGATAGGAGGCAAGACCACTCAATCCTTCCGCAGAACCAAAAAATACAACCTTTTTTTTCTTACCACCATCAGAAGATCCTAACTTTGTGGACATCATCTTTATGCAAACCAAGTTTTATCAAATCACAAGATGAATTTGAAGGTGACCATTAGTTTGGAAGAACTCTCTCAAATCCTAGCAACAACTGGGATCTCTTATTTTCAGGAAGAACACATCTTGACAATAGTCAAGAACTTATCTACCTCTCCGAAAATATTAGAAGAATCAAGGTCCTATGAGCTACAAAATGATTTTCCTCGCTAAAATGCGAAGGAAACTGAGAAATTATGGACTACACCTAGTGGAGAGCAATCATTAAGACCTGAGATTGAGGAGTTCTCAACATCCATCTCATCCTTTATGTACTTCAGAAATCAAACATCCAGAAGAAAAGGATCTGCACAACATGATGAAGGAGAGCATAGAAATCATTGTTGATGAACATCAAGATTACATTGAAATTTGGTTTCAAGAGGTCATCAGGCCACAATACTATTCTCTTCTTCAACACCTCCTGAGGCCCAAACAAGTAGGTTGGTTGGTTCTTCATATCCAGGTAATCACTGCGGTAACTTTTTCATGCATCGATATGAGTATGTTTATTATATTGCTCCGCACATGGTTACATTGGAAGAGTTCTTACACTTGAATAAAGATTTCCCCTTTCTTTTTAGGTAGGGTAGGATAGTAAATAAAAGTTGCATGTTGTTAGTTTATCTTAGAGTCTAATGTAGCCTCATTTTACATTTTCTTTTAATAAAATAAATATGAGATACATGTTCCAGTGACTTGATCTCATTAGTCTTTGATATTTTAGAGTGTGTTTTTTTTTTTCTTTTTTTTTCTTTTTTTTTCTTTTTTCTATAGACTTCTGTAGGTATTTATTTCACCAGCAGTAAACAGTTTCAAGGAAATATAAAAGAAGGATCTTTCTTCAAACATTGTTACACTTGAATTTTGTGTCTGCTAAAGCATCAAATGAATATTGACTACTGTAATTAGCCATATTTTTGCAAGCATTCTCATTTTTAGGCATTCTAAAGGAGTTGCTCTTGAAACTCTTCACCACTGTATAAGGAAGTGATACCATAACTATCAAGCCTAGAGGTCTCTCGTACAATTTTTCCAAGAAACCCAAGTAAGTGAGTCAAGTGTCTTTATCAAAGAGTAACAAGGAGGTCTAATTAGCGGTTAGTCATGGAAATGTCACAATAACTACAAAGGAAGAAAGTAAGTTGAGCCTAGAGATACCTTTCTATTCTTTCTCAATTGTACCATCCACTACACACTAAATAGCTTGATTATATCATATCTTTAGATAGGCCATGTCCGGTTAAATACCCCTTACATTAGGACAATCACTAAGTAATATAACGAAAAGTCATCTTCTAACATAAATACCATCCCAATTGAAAAAAAAAAGAGAAAGAAAAAGTTGGTTTCAAAGTTGTTCCCCCATTTTCTTGCATAAGCAATCTTATACTAAAGTCTTAAAGGATGGAGGGCCAGTCTCTGATGGTTTAAGAGGCTAACCCGTCAGGATATTGAACAGGTTTGTTGGCAGCGGGTACCGGCCTGTGGTATGACTAGGTAAACCCGTCGGAGTATTGAACAGGCTTGCTGGCAGCGAGGCATTCTACCTAGAAAGGATGGTAATCTGCCAAAAATAAATAATAAATTTAAACTTGTCCCGATGTACGACATTACTTGCAGACAAAGTTGACATGAATTATGTGTGGTTAAGCTAAGGTTAATGAATCTCATAAACTTTCCATTGGGAAATAACTCTAAGACTATCTTTAAACTCACTTGCCTACCTCTTCTTATCTATATATAGGATATATTATCCTATAGGTGGGGCCATCTCCTAACTGTCTCTTCAGACCAATCTGTTAAATTTTATCTTTACACTTGATATACTATAAATCTTCGGCTATTAGAGGATATTGATTGGTTTCCTATATTTTTTATTGTGAGGTGTCATAATACTTAGGAGTGGGGGAGGGGTTCATGAGTTGACAAATGATAACATTGCCTAGAAGAAGTAAATATTTGTAAAAAAATTGTATTATTTTCATGATACGGGTTATTACATCAGCAGTCATTTTATCTTGAAGTGATAAACTCCTATGTGCTATAAATTGTTGTATATGTCCTTAACAGACCACTCTGTTGGTTTATTTTTTTTACAGGTTGTTCATTGTAGGTTTGACATTACATTTTTGTTATAGGTTGTTCATTGTAGGTTTGACATTACATGTTATATGCAAGTGGATTGAGTGAGCATGGTGGCAAAATCAACAACAATGGAACACTCTTAGCCTGCCTCAAATCCTATTCACTATGTTCGTGGCCTATGAGGAATCAATTGCCTCAGCCACAAAGATCCAAAGAGTTGGAGACCACTGATTTAAACACCACCAGTTGCCAAGAGCATGCTATAACAGGGTTTTCAAAATCGAATTTCAGAACATCTCTAGAGCTAAGGGATACTCCAAGGAGTGGATAAAAGAGGAGCTAATCAACCCTCTCATAGTCATCACCATATTGATTACATGTGAAGGTAGATATTCCATCTTTAAAGCCTATCAATTTCGATTATTAGCTCACTTTTAGTTCAATAAGCCATTACTTATGGAAGAGTCTAGAGAAGATGCCTTCCCAAGTGAGGAAGGTTGTAACCAATCCCCAAGAAGCCTATTGCTAACCCCCCCTCTAAAAAAAGTAAAGACCAAGAAGCCTATTGCTAATTCATGGCACGAGGACGTGCATATCTTCAATCTAGGGGGGAGTTTCCTGAGATAAAAATGCTAAAAATTGCCCATTTGTATAGCATACCCATGAGAAGAGGAAGAAAGTTTCTGTCAAAATTCTATCATATTGTCTTTTTACAAAGTCTTGGGATATTATATCAGCAGTTGTTTGTATTGGTATGCTAAATTATATACTGCTGACATCATTGTGTATGTTATAATCTCCTGTTCTTTTTTATGTTTATGTTATAGAATACTACTTATACTTAACTACTCTTTGTGATAAATACAGAGCGATAACAACTGTTATACTTACTGCCATATGTATTACAAGCTTATGAAAAGAGGAACAATTGTTTGAATTGTTACAGATCGATGACAGGCAATAAAAATTCTCTTGTTCACCATGCCTACCAATACAAACCAAGCCTTTTGTTAGCATTTTTCAGTTCTGTCAGTCATCAGTGATGAAATTTACTATTTCATGTGATTGATAGGGTTATTAGGTCGAATTGTTATATTTTCAAGATAAAATTCTCAAATACAATTTGAAATATCTTGGTTGTAAAATTTTCATTGGTGTGTCTAGGTGTCAATACTACTCCCTCTACTCATCCAAGGTCATAAATTTTCATCATGGTCATCATGGTCATCATGGTCATCATTCCTTGTCATCAATTTTCAAATGATTGTCTTGGTCAAAGTTCTACTTCAAAATTGGTTTCTGAATTAAGGAAGATTAATTTGAAAAAAGTGAAAGAGGTTTTTGTCAATAATAGAATAATAAACAAAAACCTCTTTAATTTTATGCACATGTGTTATTGTTTGAGTTAAATCCCCCAAATACAGTCACTATAGGAGGGTTTCTGCACATTTGGACAGCTTGACTCGAAGTCAGTTTTTCAGAGGTTTGGAGAAGGCATTTGCAGTGCTTGATGGTTCCATTGTGTATAAGACATCATAAAATTTCTACCCATACCACTTTAAGCCCAAAAATATTCTGGGAAGGCCTCCAAAATCCCCATCAAATACCACGTTGCGCTTCAGCTAAGAGCACACTGTGCTTCTGCAAGTTTTGAGTAACCAACTTCAAGTTAGGATTCTGAAAAAATGGGAAATTAATTTTAAAACCTGGAGGAGGTTGTTTTTCATAACATACCAAAACAAAATAACCTCTCTCGGTTTTTGAATATACTTTATGGTTTGGGATATATTCTATCATCTTAGAGGCCTATGCTTTCAGAAAATAAAACACTATGTTTTTCATGTTTTAGTCATATTTTATTTTTGTGTTTTCCTAACAACTGGAAGTGAATTTTTGAAAACAAAGAGATTTTTTTATAAATTACATATTAAAAAAAAATAACCTCTCTCAGTTTCTAAATATACGTTATGGTTTTGGATATATTCAATTCTCTTAGAGGCCTAGTTTTTCAGGAAATAAAACACTTTGTTTTTTCCTGTTTTAGTCATGTTTTCTTGGCATGTTTTACTAACAACTGAAAGTGAATTTTTTAAAACCAAGAGAGGTTTTTGTCAAGGACATATTCAAAAACAAAAACCTCTCTCGGTTTTCACACAGGTTTTACTTTCTTGTAGTTACAAGTGTCACGTTGATACCTATTTTTCACAAGTTCGCCAGGCCAGAATAGTTGCGCTTATGGGAAGTCACTTTTGGAACTAATTTTGCAGAGGTAAAATTGTTGTTTTACATGGTTTAAAGGATAAAGGGTATAATATACATATCAAGTCTTCCTCACATGTCATCAAAAGCCTCCAAAAACTCCAAACCCTCCAGTCCAAACTTAGAGAACATAAAACACTAAGTTGTCATTTACGCCATGATAACATTGTCCTACAAGCCAAGATGGATTCTCTACAGTATTTGGTTGATGATATGACTATCACCAACAATAGTCTCTGGATGAAATTGAAACACCACAAAAATCCTAATTCAAAATCCCTCGGCCAAGAGGGATAAGCTTCTAAAGCTAATCCACCCCCTCCTTTGCAAGTTTAGTCATAAAGGGCAATTTGTTTTTGTTTGCAGTGGGACCTGCAAAATCTTAGGTGTGGGGGTAATGTTGGGCCCAAGATATGATCATTTTGATCTTCATCTCATTATTCACTTTTGCCACATGTACATATGTGTTTTTCATTTTTTGAAGGAGCTTTTTGAAGAATTTTATGATAAAACAGTATGATCGGCATAAGGTACGTGTAATTCATGTTTAATGATTGTCTCAAGTATAATTCATCAAGTTTTATTATTTTCACTACGTTTCTAGTTCCGACACTTGATCCAGCACTCATTCCAACACTCGTTCCGACACTTTGTCCAGCACCTCTTCCTGCACAAAAATGGAGGGCGATTCGTGGTTATGGTATTGGCAGCCAGAGGGGGGTGATTCAGAGACGTGGGTTTTGTTCATCCTTATCCCCTCCAGCTATTGAAGTCTTGACAACTCGATTTTGGGTTGTTATGGTGGGTGATTATTGGCTCGCTCTGTTTCATAATTTAGGGCACCATTAATGAAATTTGTCAATTTTAGAAGTGGTTCGAACCTCCTTTGATCAACCACTTGGTCTGTAAACATTATAAATACCATCACGGTGGTTAGATAATTGTTAAGAAGTAGAAGAAGTCATCTGTTAGAGCCAAAAACGATTTTGGCTTTGTTTTTGCATTTTTCAATTACCAGAATTGTATAAAACTGTGTTTCTGCGTTTTAATGGTGAATTCCTTTTGTTGAGCTCGTGGTGTGCTTTTAGGGAGTGACCACGACTTGCTGGGGGCCCCACCAGCAGTCTGGTAACTGTTCTTTGTGTTTTTTTATGTATTTCATAGATTAATTGTTATCTTTATTTCCTGTACATGCATTTCTATTTTGTTAATTAGTTTGATGTTATAATTTAATTTGCTTTGACTCCCTTTTGCAGGTTAGTATGATGAATTGTGTTAGCTTGCATTAATCTCGTAGTTAGGAATGGATCTGCAAACTCCTAGACTAACCCCATGTGTAGTTAATTACTAGATTATGTTTTTATCTAAGATTTTAGAATCAAGTTTAAAACAGAGTTTTGAATAGCATAGAATAGTGTTTTAATTTGGGTTTTAATTGACAAGGATTTGATGGATGGATAGGGTTAATTCCAGTTTTTAATGATAGATTGCTTGTTTCAGTTTTAGATAGATCTTTCTTACTTAGTTGTTGATTAATGTAGTTGTTAGTTTACTTTTTAAATGTCATGCTTTAATTTCTGTTTTTAGTCATTTCTTTATTGCATTTTGAATTGTTAGAGTAGATATAGCATAGTTTTCAATTTATGTAATTTTCTTTCTAGAATTAAATTGAAATTTTATTTCTTAGTTAATTGTTGAGTTTAGGTATGAATTTTTCTTATGTAGTGTAGAGGTATAATGATGATCTCGTTATGTTTTTGATGGTTCATATATGCAGGGTATCTAACACTGCTTTTGTCATGGCTAAACTCTCCTTGGATTGTTTAATCCATACCTTTCACTTTGCCATTGAGATTAGTGTTGAGCTTATAC
>JZKD02S1636986.1:74374-88921 GCA_000966675.3 Picea glauca
CGTAACTTTTGCATACGATCTTCGTTTTAGGCGTGTGATAGCTCGTTGGAAAGGTATCGTCGAGGAGATTCATTTTGGGGCCTCAATCATGCCTTTTTCTATCATTGAGAACCTAGATATTGAAAAAAAAAACTTCATTTAGGCCCTCAAAATGGCCCCGTAAGTGAAAACCTGCTAAAAATAGTAAATTGCCAAAATGGCCAGAAAACTGTTTTGAGCCATTTGGAAAATGTGTGTGGCCCCTGATATCGATGTATATTCAGAATTACATCAGAGTGATATCCCTTGTTCAAAAGGGGAGAGATTATTCAGAGGAAGATCAAAGGCATTCAGATAAGGGGAGCATCCCCAAGGAGAATGCAAGCAGGGAGAGCCAGCCTCAAGAGGATCATGGCCCTTTTCTATTGATTACAAAGGGGGAGAGCTAATCACATTGATGTGATTGATGTTTATTGTTGGGGAGATATAGTCACATTGACTATTGATGTAGAGCATTCCTTATCTACATGTTGACATCAATAATTGGTAATTGGTGTTGACATCAATGTAGGTATTGCCATCAATGCCAAAGGGGGAGATTGTTTAATCATTTTTTCATTGATGCCAATGGTTTTATTATTTGGGAGATTGTTGGACCATATGACATTGATGTAAATGGTTTGATTGATTGATGCCATTGATTGATGATTGATGAACAATGTATATGTATTTTCCTTGATGAGAATGATAGATGTCAAAGTGGAAACCAATTGATAAATAAGGATCATTGATATGATGCATAGATGAAGATGGATCAATGAGTTTTCATTGATACATGATGATGCATAGTTTGTTTGATGAAAATATGACTCATTATTGTCTTATCATGATTGATATGGTGCACAAATGGATGAACTCCAAAGTGGTCCCCTTATGGTGAAATCCCCCACGGGAAGACGCTTTGTGGATTGAGTTATTCTAGAAGAACGGTTGGAGGACCCATGCTTGTATGTGGAATAATGAGATGAAGATCAATGAATTTGTTGGTGAAACTATCCTAGATGGATAGTGCTTGTCATGCCATTTCCGGTGATATGTGGAATGTCACATAACTCCTCACGGTTTGAGAGTTATGGCCTTATGAAGTTAGAGGACCCCCATATGAAGGCTTGAAGCCACCAAGGTCAAAGAAGTCAAAGTGCTTGAAAAGAAGAAATCAATATTTAAATGATAAAGTAAAGTGATAAAATCAAGATGGATTATTTAAATAATAAAAAGAAGTGACAAAATCAAGAAGGAATATTTAAATGATAAAATATTGGAGAACTTTCTATTCATGGAAAGTGGTTAACCCTAAAATAAGGAAAATAGGTTAAATAACCTAGAAATGGGTTAAGTGACCTAGAAATGGGTTAAGTGACCTAGAATATGAAAGTATAAATAAGAAGCTAGGATCTCTTGTGAAAAGTACATTTGGTGAGAATCCTTTTTGTGGATCAATGGAGAGCTTCTTGTGAATATCTTTTGGAGTATTGATGGAGAGCTTCTTGAGCATTATTGGTGTGGATATATTGAGCATGATTGAAGATATATTCTGAGGAAAAGAGCGAGAAGAGGATCTCATGGATGCATCAAAGTTTCAGCAATATCGGAGATCTTGATGGCAAAATTCTCAGAACTTCAGAAACCCTAGTTTTTGAGGTATACGCGGGTTGTCTGTGCTTAGGGTGTGTATACATTAAGGTATACACAGGCTGTCTGAAGACAGGGAGTGTATGGTGGATAAAATGGTGAAGAATTGTGTTTCATCTGGTGCCAATCTCTTGGATGATTAGGCCAGTTCCAGATCTGCATTCTATGTCCTCATATCTATCACTAAGACATTGGTATGATTACATTATTGTCTTTATGAATACTATTGTTTGATGTGATGGGAATGCTTAGGTCATTCTTGGTATGGATTCTATAATGTGGTTCAGTTTGGTTGATTTGGTTGATGGATTGATTAGTACTCTTGTGATTCGGTGGTGACATGATTGCTATGGTATACTAGATGCTTATACATGTTTGAGATAGCATTCATATTGATCTATTGTGGAGCATGAGAAAGCTATTGGAGAGATTGGAGATGTTGTGACTGGTTGTGGGTCAGTTTGGATAGTGGAAGACAAAAGAGAAAGTGATTGTAGGTTTTAGAGGATCTGAGCATGTGAAGAAAAGCAAAACCCTAGTTGCTCAGAAGCATACGCATTTTTCATTATACACTGGCCGCATGCACACACGCGTTGTAGTGAGCCAGGGCACGTACACATGCAGGTTACACTACTGACAGGTCACATACCTATTGACAGATTGATATCTGTTGAGGATTGTTGCCTCATCTCAGTTGGTGTTGAGGGTGTAAGCTGAGTCTTGCATTATAGAGTTGGTGCTCTTATAGAGTTGTACTCTATTCAGTTGTTGTTAATAAACCCCAGATTGTTGTCCATAATAAAAAGAAAAATTGTACATACATATTGTGTTCTTTGTGTTACTTGTGGTGATGACTTATTGATGACATGTGTTGTTGATATATGTTGTTGATATATGTTCACATCTAACTGGTTATAAATGATAGCAATGGGTAATGAATAAATGTTGAATGTTAACTAAGGAGTTTTATGTGAAGAGGGAAGTTTTTGGAAAAAGAGCCCCACACTCATTCACCCCCCCCCCTCTAAGTGTGGTAGGTGTGTCCAACAATGTCATTCATCATATGTATTTATAATCAAAACAGTAGACATGTCTTGTTGCTTGGGTGCCTCTTCTCCAATGTCTTGTGTCTTCTCTTGTCTGACATGTTCCTTCTCTCAGAAGGAAACTATGGTAAGTATGGGGCTGCAGGAAAAACTGCCCTATGTGGTACTTCGGGCTGACAGTTTTTTGTCTCCTCGGCCAGACCCTCCATGCTTCCATTTAAGGGGTGGTAAATTGTTCAACTATCTTTCCTTCTTTCATTAACTGATTTCTCCTTATGATCAGAACGAGGCCTAACGCCTAGTTTGTTGCCATGCGATGCTCTCGGATTGGACCGTATATAAGCACGTGATTGCGAAATTTTCCAAAGGAGGTTTGGATCCACACTACTCCGACCCCCGCAATATACCACCAACTTCCATGTACCTCTTTATCTATATCGTGGTTTCGATTACGGGACCTCTCTAAGATTTTAGCGTTAGAGCACTTTTTGTCCCTACAATGAAGTGTGGTCGTCGATCTTGTTGCAATCCGTGATATGGGAACTCCCTGATTTTGTTGCCACGTGCTACTCTCGAATGGACCCTACATCACATCGTGATTGTGGAAGCTGTCAAGGGATGTTTGGGTCCACACCGCTTCAAGCCCCACAATCCACCACCAAATTCCACGTACCTCTTCCGATATACCATGTTTTTGATTGCGAGACTGCTCTAGAATTTTAACGTTTGAGCATGTTCTATCCCCGCAATGAAGTGTGGTCGTCGATCTGTTGCAATCTATAATCTAGGTAACCCTGCTACTTTAGCGCCCCTGCTAAAATTTATCCATCTTCCAACTCTAGAATCCTTTTAACCATGTTTAGAGATGGAGCCAATTTTGGCACTTGGGAGCTTTAACGGTTGAGCAAGAATATCTCTCGGGGGATGATCTCCCGAATCTGATGTGGTGGTCTCACATCATTGTGTTGTCACAGCTATTGATGGATGAGCTCCATGTGTCTTCGTCACTTTAGGCTTCAGTAGTTCTGGATTGTAAAGCATGAAAAAATCTCGGAGTGGTGCGGGCTCGAAGTGATGTGGCGAACTGACCTTATATGATGTCACAGCTACTGATAGATGAGTGACATGCGTTGAGTTGGAAAACACCCATGGATTGGTAGGGCCTGAAACGACGTGGCATCCTGACGTCTCTTTGAGACTTCGTATCTTCAGGACTTCGAGATGTTTGGATGAAAATCTCCTGAAGTAACTTTCTCTCAGTTTATGTGGTAACCTCTTGTTACTTCGGGACTTCGGGCTTCAGGAGATTTTGAACACAGTAATCAACATCTCCCGAAGTGACTTTCTCCTGGGTGATGTGGCAGCCTCTCATTACTTCAAGACTTCGGGCTTCGGGAGATTTTGAACGCAGGCATGAATATCTCCCGAAGTCACTTTCTCCCGGTTGACGTGGCAGTCTCTCGTTACTTTGGGACTTTGGGCTTTAGGATATTTTGAACATGGGCATGAACATCTCTCAAAGTGACTTTCTCCCGGTTGATGTGGCAACCTCTCGTTACTTCGGGACTTCAGGCTTCAAAAGCTTTTGAACGTGGTCCTAAATATCTCCCGAAGTAAATTTATATTGGTTGATGTGGCAGTCTCTCGTTACTTCGAGACTTCGGGCTTCAGGAGATTTTGAACACAGGCATGAATATCTCTCGAAGTGACTTTCTTCTAGTTGACGTGGCATCCTCTCGTCACTTCGGGACTTCAGGACTTATGTCTAGTCGTTAATCCTTGCGCGACTTTGAAACTCCGAATGCACTGGAGCCGCTTATATGAAATGCACATGGGATCTCCACCATTGAAAATCGAACCTACTTTCTTGCTTATATTTCAAGCCCGAAATGGATTTCTCTTAATGTTTCATTTTTCTCATAGTTTTTCCCTGTGCGTACAGCATAATTGACCGACCTACTTTATCATTAAAAGAGGAAAAACTTATAGGAAGGTATGCATAAAAAAGAGAGACTCGAAAGAGGTGTAGACCTAGGTCTTAACAATAACTACATATGACCCATGACAACTTTATGTGCTAATAGGGTACACACAAGGAAAATATCAACAATTGGTTCCAGTGCAAAAGGTTATTGCGCATCAGATTCGGCACAGGACAGGAACAAAAATATGAGGATAAATATGAAGGATTTGCACAACCCCAAGAGCATGTAGAGAAGTTCATATTTCAATGGATATTAGTACCACTAGAAGAATGGCCACATCACTTTATTCACACACTAGAAGGCATTCTGAAGAAATGGTACATAGAATAAGTATAGCGCAGAGAAACTGTCAACTGGGAAGAAATACAACAGAGCTTTATAGTCACATTTTCCTTTGAGCATGAAAGTCCATAAATTGATACAAAGTTGAAAGTGGTAAGAGACAATATATTTGAAGAACAAGAGTTTGAAATAATTCCAGTATCTCGGAGGCAGGCTAGTCAGACAATCAAACAATTGCTTCATTGTTATCATGTAGCAGAAGCAGAAGAACCTGAAGAATATAATATGTGCAATATCCAAATCCCAGAAGTAGAAGGTGAAAGAGAAGAACAAGGTCCCAAGCTAGACTCAGAAAATTAGGTTGCACCTTTAAGTATTAAAAAGGTCAACATTGGAACTGCAGATAACCCAAATATGGTTAGTATTGGAGATTATTGGGATCATCAGATAGTAGAAAGGATCACATAATTATTGTGCGAGTACAGTGACTTATTTCCAGCAACATTTTCATAGATGAAGGGACTAGTAGGAGAGATAGGAGAGATGAAAATCCCATTGAATCTAAAATAAATACCTATCAAATAGAGGTCATACATATTGAATCCAATATACAAAGAGAAGTTAAATATATAAATTAACAAGATGCTAGAAGTTGGTGCAATAGAACCTATAGAAGAGTCAGAATGGATCAGTCCCATGGTGGTGCAAGAAAAGAAGCAAGGAGGGATCAGGATTTGTGTAGATTTGAGAAAGTTGAATGACGCTTTCTTACATGATCCCTTCCCCACCCATTTTACAGATGAAGTTTTGGAGAATGTAGGGGGTCAAGAAGCTTATTCTTTTACAAATGGATTTGCAGGTTATCACCAGATCAGGATAGCACCAGAAGATAGACACAAGACAACATTTTCTATTGAGTGGGGTTCATTTTAGTATACAGTTATTCCATTTGGATTGAAGAATGCACCAACCATTTTTTCAAGGGTAGTAGTAGCATCTTTTAAGGACTTTATTCACAAGTTTTTGGGGGTTTACTTGGATGAATGGACAGTGTTCAGTTTTCTAAAAGATCATGTTGAAGTATTAAGGATGATGTTGGATAGATGTAGGCAATTTCAGATATCACTAAACATTAAGAAATGTATTTTCAGCACACCTTTTGGCATTTTCTAGGACATGTGTGTAAACAGGGTTTGTTGGTTGATCCTACTAAAATTGTTTTCATAGTTAACTTACCACCACGAAAGTCAGTGGTCCAAATGAAGAGTACATTGGCCCATACAGGGTATTACAAAAAATTCATCAGGGGATATGCACAGATCATTGTGCCAATGGAAAAAATATTAAAGAAAGATACTAAGTACCAATGGAATGATGAATGCCAAAAGATCCTAGATATTTTGAAGGAGAAGATTGTTACTGCGCCAATTTTAGTATTTCCATATTGGGGTAAATAATCTCATATGGATGTAGGTTCATATGCAATTACATTAGGATCAGTATTAAAACAACCAGGAGAAGGTGATATAGATCACCCTATTGCATTTGCAAGAACAAAGTTATCAGATTCAGAATAGAACTACAACACTACTAAAAGAGAATGATTAAAAATAGTGTATGCTTTGCAGAAATACAAAAATTACTTGTTGGGACAACACTTTAATATGTTCATAGATAATTCAACTCTGACATACGTAGTTAATAAGCCAATGTTGTGGGGAAGGATATGCAGATGGTTGTTACTATTTTAAGAATTTGATTTTGAAGTTGTGGTGAAGCTTGGAAGATTGAATGCAAGACCATATCACTTGTCTGGGATAACAAATGGAGAAGAACCCAGTACTTGGAAGACAACTTTCCAGATGTAAAAAAAATTTCAGTAAAAATTGGAGATGAATATTTTGCTAACATTATTAAGTTTTTGAGTACATGCTTTGCACTAAGAGAATTTACAACTGTGCAATAGAAAAATTTGGTGGTCAAAGTTGTAGATTATAAGTTGATTGCAGGTCATTTATACAAACTTGGAGCAGATAACATCTTGAAGAGATGTGTGATGGAGCATGAAAGACTCGTTATTTTGGAGGAAGCACATGAAGGAATTGTAGGAGGACGCTAAGCARGAAAAGCTRCCAYRYTGAAGGTATTGCAYGTAGGATTRTGGTGGCCAACAGTTCATAAGGATTCAAAGGAATAYTTTCAGAAGTGTGATCTTTTTYAAAGAGTTGGGAAGTCATCCAGGAGGGATGAGATGCCACTGAAACCACGGGTTACTTTACAAGTGTTCGATAAATKGGAAATAGATTTTGTAGGTCCAATTAATCCACCAGAAAGAAGATCAGGAGCCACATRCATTATTATAGAAACAAAATTCTTAACCAAATGGGTATAGGTAGCACCARTAAAGGATTGAAAYGCAAAKACTATAGCACGCTTTTTATTTGAGAATGTAGTGACAAGATYTGGATGTCCAATGATATTGATGAGTGATCAAGGGACCCACTTCATCAACAATACAATTGGGGAAATRCTGGAAGAGTTTAAGATTTACCACCAAAAGAGTACTCCTGACCACCCTCAAGAAAATGGCACAGTGGAATCCTTCAACGTGATTTTGGAGAATGCCTTGACAAATATTTGTAATGTAAACAGAGATGATCGGGATTTGAAGGTACCAACAGTACTTTGGGCTTATAGAACTACCTGCAAGAAACTGATAGGACAAACACCCTTTATATTGGTGTATGGAAAATAGGCAGTAGTTCCCTTAGATTATTTAATGCCAAGTTTGTGCATTGCAACAATCACAGACATGACAGAAAATGGTGCAGCACAGGAAAGATTAGCTCAACTGATGGAATTAGAAGAAGACATAATCATGGAAGGTTTCCATCAAGAGGTACAGAAGGAAAATGATAAAGCATGGAATGACAGACATATCAAGAACAATAAGTTTAAGGAAGGAGATATGGTTCTCCTCTATGACAATAAATACTTATAGCACTCAGGGAAGCTCAAAATGCATTGGCTAGGGCCATATTAGATAAAGTTTGTCAAAGATAGAGGTGTCGCACAACTGCAAGACTTAATAACAAAGGAAGTGCAAGGAATGGTGAATGGTAGTCGACTGAAACTGTATAGGGACATTCGACCTAATAACTCTCAATAGTTGCAGCGCAGCAAGTAGACTTGTACACATTGTAAATAGTAGGAGTTAGAAGAAGAAAAGGGAAGAAAAAAACATAAAAATGAAGAAAAAAGAAAAAAGAAATAATTAGGAGAAATAAGTAATTCAGGTATGACATCGCGAAACAATTGGTGCAACATAATTTGGAAGAGTGTGCGCAGGAAAATTAAACATCACACAAATGACCGGAAAAAGTGAAAAACAAGACAAAACATTAATGATCAAGTTTATAAAAAGGGAAAAGAATGGGAAAGTTTGACACTTAGCAAATTTTGAGCAGCCAAGCACTTGAGAGTGCGGCAAAAGGGTGATATAGAAAGAGGATAAGTCAATTGATTGAGTGCAAGAATAGTTATATGGAACCCCCGAAATTTGGCGCTCCTCGCTTATTTGTGCGAGTAACTCGACAATCCGGAAGGAAGAAGGAACAAATGAAAGAAACAGATCATTTTGTGGAGCTAGAGGACCTAACAAAATCTAATATTGAATCACTCAATCCCACTAAAATTGAGGAAGAACTATCAATTGCGGAACAGGTGCAAGCGGGTCAAAGCACATAAAACCCTAATGTCAGTGTGAACCCTTGTTCTGAAAACCCTATAGAAAAGGGAAAAAAACAACAAGTCGTAGAGGAAGTCGAAGGATAGCAGGAAATGGAGGGAGAAGAATAAGAAGACCCCAAGGACAAATCCACAGAGCAAAACCTAGCTTCGGGTCAAAAGAGGAAATCACCCAGCACAATGGAAATCACATTACCCCATCTTCCAAACGTTGTAGTCACAGTGGAAGACATGTTAGGGAAGGTACCAAAGATGAAGTATGCAGACCATGAAATAACTGACATAGGGAAGTTTCCAGACTTCACACAGGAAGCATACTTGGAAAACAAGGGGGAGGTAGGACCCCTAGGGAAACCTATTATGGATCCCGTACAGTGGGTCATATGTCTCTATAATTCAGGTGTGATGAATCTATTAGACATACCATATTTTGGATGTGGTAAAAATGTGGGACTATGATTGAAACAACTATTGGCCAGGGTACATGGAGGTATCCTATGGATGGACAGGCTGATCCCCATAGATGTAGATCTCATAGAAAAGATCACAATATTTCCTACCCACGGGGTAAATCTAGAGGACTACCTGGACAATAAAGTCAGGGATAAGGATATTGCAAAGGAAGTGAAAACACATTTTGGGACAAACAAGGGAACCTTAGGACTAATCATCAAGGACTTTAACGATCAGGAAACAAAGTTTTCTACAAAATTGATGGCCTACAAACTGTTGAGAAAGTGCAGAAAGGAAGAAGCCTCAACAGGAGTGATAGTAATAGTTGCACAGTGCAAAAAGTTCATAGTGTTCAGCTAGGCACCATATATGTTGAATCAATTTTTGGTAGATTGTAGATATGCACGGGATAATGGAATAGAATTCCATTTCTCTTGGTTGCTAATATGGATAACATTGGTGGGCTGAAAGGAGCCCAATTTTTCCTCTTTTCTAGATAGGAAGGGAAAATGTTATGCAACGCAATATGAAACATTGTGACAGGAAAAGGACCCCAAGAACCAATTGGATAACAACTAGGTATTCTCCATGTTCTTGGAGGATATGCAACACAAGAAAATTTATGTCTAGAGGATCCTAGTAGAAGTGGTGCAATGAAATGAAGGGATTGCAAATTTCAAAGCTTCAAGACATCATTTATGGATCTAGGCCATAAGGGAACCAAAGAAGAAGTGGTTGGAAATGAGTTACTGCACATCAAAGGAAGAGGTAGACTGGATTGCAAAAGACTGGCTCGCGCAGTGGAAGGTGCCAGTAACACAAAAGAAAGGAATCAAACCTTAGGATCCAGCAGAGGTAGGAACATCCAAAAACATATGAAGTCTAGCTGAAAAACTAGGAAGGCTATAGAGCGTGGCCAAGATTTAGGAAGAAGCGCAACCAACAAAAGGACCAGAAAGAAAGAGACAATATCAAGGACATAAGTCAAAGGATATGGAAAAAAGGATAGTTCTCGTCTACAGGAAGTAAAATATAGGGAGACAAAAAAAAATGAAAACTGAGGCGCAGACCTCAACCCCAACTAAGAAGAGAATGGGAGCACAGGAGGCAGAAATCAGGAAAAAGATGAAATATCATAAAAATCCTCCAACAATCACTATCACAAAGGACGATGTTGATTTGGTAGCAGTCAAAGTCCAAGACAAAGGAGAGGATGTAGTATGCACAGCAGAGGATAACAGGTAGGAGATCATGGAAATATTAGTAGAAGTACATGACATCCTGCAGAGACTACAAATAAATACAGTGCATCACCAAGTAGCGCAACAAACAAAGAAACAACAGGAAACATCAGCATAGAAGGAGCAGGAAGAGACCGTGAAGGCAGTAGTAGTGAGAAGTAACAAATTCATATTCACACAATAAATGTTGGAGATGGATGAACATACAACACAGAGACCAGTAAGGGACATGGAACATATGGAGATGGTCATGGAAAAAATACCCACAAAAGCCTTATATGGACAACAAGCAAGTGTAATCTAGAGCTAGGGTGGACGCCACCAACCTAGTGATTGACTACAAGGTGAAGGAGATTCTACAAGTGACATGTGATAAAATCATGCTGGAAAAGAAGAAATGCATAGAAAATTTGGAGAAGAGGCTCACAGAGGTATACAGGAGTATACCTGACTGCGCATAGACACAAGAAGTTCCAACAGAAGAGAAGATACAACAAATTGCACAGACCATCGAGAGATACAAGCAAGAAATAGTAGAATTAATAGAGAAATTAACTCTGATCACATCTCAAGAAGTGTGAGAGCAGAGAGAGCAAGAGGATACTACACATGTAGAGAATAGCGTAGGAGGTTAAAGAAGTGGCAGAATTGTATAACAGGATTGCACAGATTTGGACAAACCTCGAAGAGGATGAAAAGATCCAACAGCTGGAAAAGAAGGTGGAAAAAATGAACGTGGCGATTCAGGACTTGAAGAAAAGATAGAAAACCATGGACATATCCCTTAGAATGAAGGTAGCGTAGCAACTAAAGAACTTGCAAGAAGAAGTAAAGACTGGGCGGGAGCAGAAAAAAGCAAGGTAGGATCAATTGGAGCCATTTTAATAACAAGCAGAAGGGATGATCGACAAGCTTCAAACAGAAAAGGGAATATGGGAACATGTGCTCATCGAAAGCAGAGAAGTGTTGATAGAGCACATAACAGCGCATGGTTTAGAGACACTAGCAAGGAAGAGTGTCAAAGCCAAAGAGAAAGTGATAGGATTAGCAAAGAAGTTCCATGCGTTGCAGGTAGCGCTGCAAAGGGTGCACTAAGGCTAAGTGCCTCAGGACAAGCCACATGTTATTATTGGGGGCATGGTGGAGTATTCATGTTTGGATAATAGTGCAACAAGCGAGGCAAAACAACGCACCACATTTTGAGGAAAAGTAGTGTGTGCGACAGGATTTGCGAAAATCCAGCGCAAAGGTGGACAAACCTAGCCTAGTTAGGGTTAGGGTTTTAGGATGGATTTTAAGGGTTTATAACCCATTTTTGTAATATAAATAAAGGTTATAAGGGATATTAGAAGAGCATAAATCATTATGATAGGCATATATTGATCCGTAGTAGTATCTTGTTTGTTTTGGAGAACCTGTTTTGGAGTCTTTTGTGAGTTGGAGTCTATTTTGAGGGTTGTAGAGCTCAAATGAGGTCGAAGTAGCTGAGGGTCAGGTCGCAATCTGTGGATTTTGGTGCGATCCTGGTCTGCCTCACTACTCACTACTCTGATGTAATGCGTGCAATGTTTTTTGATGAATAAGAATAAAGAAGCAGAATATCTTTGTGGGCATAGCCCCAGGGGGGGTGAACCATAGTAAAATCATGTGTACAATGTGTTTTAATGTGTTACTATTTTTTCAATTATCAATGAATGGTTAGATACATGAATGGATGATTTATTTACAATACACATTAGATTAAATATGCAATTGAATGAATGGATGGATGGATCTGATGAATAGCATAATAGAATGTATGGTTAAGGAGAAAGAAGTAATAAAGAACATCCCCCAATCCCTTCCATGACACAAAACATATGCGTCCTACAATCCCCCATAAACTATCTCGGGTGAGACTGTGTTGTGCACTATGTGCGCAATGTAGCCTTCCGGTTAACCAGAAGGGCCGATGGTGATAAGGGTTTTGTTGGAGAACTAAGGTAGAACCACTCTGTGTGTAGTGTAGCCTTCTGGTTTACCAGAAGGGGCGATGGTGATAAGGGTTTTGTTGGAGAACTAAGGTAGAACCTGGGTTAGCCCATAATTCCAACACCTCTTAATGTCTGATAGACCAATTTGTTCTTAGTAGGCGTTAATCATCATCATCATCATATGATTTTTTTAATTTTTAATTATATATGATATTGAAAAGATAATTTTCTTTTTAATTTAATACAAAGATAAAATATATAATAACTTGCATTTAAACATTACTATATATAACATTGAAAAATAAAAAGGTGTGACTAAATAAAACAATAATAATGTTGGGGGTATGTGGCTAGGGTTTCCCTGGCCGCAGACCCCTCGCACTTTCTATCCTATTGGATAGGTGCAGCTTCTCTTGTGGCCTCCTTCGCCTTGAAGACACTTTCTCCCTAGCATTTATCTCTATTTTGGAGTCTTTCTTCTCGGTTAATCCATGTGAGGAAGATCCTTTCCCCCCATCGTTTGTTCTTTGTGCACGGCTCTGGCTCTCTCTGGTTGATGGTGGTGGGTAGTAGCTTCTAGTAGCAACTTCTCCTGGTGATGTTGTGTCTTCACCCCAGGCCTTTCGCTTGCTCATATCGTGTCTTGTGCTCGGATCCATGTTGGCACAGGGGCAGACCCAGGGTTCAACTCTTAAGAGGGCACCAACAAAACCCCAACTACCAGCCCTTTCAGAAATACCTGCAAAGCAGGTGAAGTCTCACCTGAGGTAGAAGAAGGGGGGGTTACAGGACGCAGGTGTCTGTAACCAGGCTGGGACACGAATCTGTGATAAGAGAACTTCGCATAATATTTTGTTAACGCTTAGGAAATGAACATGCATTAGTTTATTAACCTCATTAACATCACAGATCATAGTCAAAGACAGGTAAGCGAAGTAACAACCATTGATTATACACCCTGAGCACTTAGCACTTAGCACTGTGAGTTAAATATAGCATTCATTTACCCTTTAACATAAGTAAAATACTTAAGCAAAAAAAAAATATATTCATTACACATCATAATCAAAGCACTAAGAAAATGCATAACAGAAATGACACAACACAAAGCAAACCATGAGACACTAGATATACGTGGTTCACCCCAGGGTGGGGCTATGTCCACAAACCACTTCACCTCTTTATTACTCGCAAATATCTTATATCCAATCACTACTGCGCACTAAGCCACAGTCTCAAACTTCGCACTAGACATGACATCTATGCACTAAGCACCAGATCCTCCTTCTTTACCTTCCAAACTAGGTCAAATGCACAGAGGAAAAATCTCTTATCACGGCACTTAGCACCTTCTACAAAATCACAATCGAGCACAAAGCCTCGACCACATACATTCATTTTCACATAGCACTACTCGAACTACTGTTTCACATAGAACTAATTGAACTACACTACATTCCCCTTTATTTATTATTTACAATAAGGCTTAAACATGGGGAAAACCCATGGTTCGATATCCTATAAACCTATTACAAAATCCTATAGGACCCCTTACTGGGTCCACATAACCCTCAAAATAGGTGATATCTTCAATCTCATCTCCACCTAGGTGCTCCTACTTTGACCAGCATGTCGAAGTCCCAAAAGTGGGCCAAAACCTCCAAAACTGATCAAAGTTTCCCCAAAACTTGGTCGAGGACCAACAGGCGCCCAACACTTACCTATGACCTGTCCCAAGTCACTCAGGTCTAGACAATGTTGCTTCAAAATCCTCAAGCTTAAATCAAACTACCTCGACTTGCTGCCTCACCTGAGCCTCCTGCTCAACGAGCTCCTGGACTGTCTTCTCTGTAACAATCCCTTCCAGGCATTGTTCTACTGCTGCAACTACTTGATCTAACCGTGAAACCCGGTTATCGATCTCCTCGAACACCTTGCAAGCTTCGTCCTGCACAGTTTGTAACTTATGTGATACTTCCATCACCTTACCCTGGAGGGCAGTGATATGATTTTGTACTGTGCGCTGCTCCTAGGATCTTTGTTGATTAAGGTTGGTTGTCATTGATGTCAACCCTTGAAGAAAGACCCGTAGCACAAAGTTTTGGGTAATGGACCCAATAGTGTTTGATGTAAATATGACTCATTATTG
>JZKD02S1636986.1:96278-108819 GCA_000966675.3 Picea glauca
TATTTATTACTGCTCATTTTTGGATAATAATTCTACATTGATATAACATTTGAAGAAAAAGGATTATAATTACGTTATTACTGATTCACCCCCCCTCTCAGTAATCCAACAATCTTTTCTTCCTTTCCACTGCTTTGAGCAGCTTCATCTGTGCCTGCAATGAAAATTCTTGTTGTTGCACCTCCTGTAACTGAGCTTCTAGATTCTTTAACTTTGGATCCTCGACAAGGTGTTCATACATATGGGCACTTCCAATGGTTATATAACTTCGCTAGGGCGAAGTCCAAATCTGCGCAAACCTGTTGTTCCAGTGAGGTTCAAATCCTGTGAACCTGCCTCCTGCGAGGTTCTGGTCTGCGAAGTCTTCCATCTGGTTTCCTTTACTTCTTGTAGATTTTCCAACTTAGCCTTATTTTTATTGAGCTTCCTTTCCTTCTTTCCTATTATCTGAGTCTCTTTAACGGTTTATGGAATCTTCTTTCCATTTTTATTCTTATCTTCCCCTAGCGTAGTGGCTTTGCACTGTTGAAGTACCCTCAAAGGTTTTGAAGTTAATATCCCTTTTATTAACACTTCCTGAGTGGGCACACTTCTCTCTTGGATAGACGGTTCCTTCAAGACTTCTTGCATTCTTTCAACCTTAATAGCCAATACTTTTCCTTTATGTCCTTCCTATGTTGTTACTTTCCTCTGTTGCTTCAACTTATCCTCTCATTCTTCTCTTAGTTGGTCTATTTTCCTAGCTATGAAATCCCTTAATTCTTGATTTTTATTTTTTGTAGCTTCTTCCTCTGCTTTCCTTCTGATCTAATCCTTCTCAATGCAAGTCATACCTAATAAAATTGGGAAAGGGGTGATTTCCTCAACAAACCTAATGACTTCAAATTCTTCTTCAGTCGATGTTCCATGAACAATAATAGGTACAGTAGTTATTCTTCCACATAAAGTTATCATATTTCCCTTAAACAAGCCTATCCTTCCTAAAGAAGGTACCACAGTACGATTTCCCAAATCTTCCCGAGTTTCTTTTGTCATAATATTCACTTGTGTTTCTTCATCCAAGACTATACAGTCTATGTCGAAGTATTTTATTCTTGCACTTATGTGTTGTTTTTCTTTCAGGATTTCTGGTAAACTAGCATCTTTATGAACATCCATCATTTCTTCTAACTATAATAACATAGTCTGAACTTCCTCTGACATTTTCTCTTTATGACTTTATAAGATACCCTTAGTCTCTTGACTCTTTTCACAATTTTCTTGTCTTATGTCCCTCCCTTCAACTTTAGCAATAATCCTTGGACAATCCTCAACCTCATGACCAACAACCTTACAACAAAGACAAATAGGGCCTACCTCAAGGAATTACTTAGCAAGATGTCCTGACCTTCTACAATTATAACACAAAGTTAATCCTCTTTTTCTCTTAAATGTTCCCCAATATTTTTTGTGTTGCGCACTTACCCTAGGATCGTAGTGTTGGACCTACAATCTACAAAAATTCTTTCTAGGTTCCTACATCCACTTATTAGTCCAAAAACTCTTTCTATGCATAGGAATAACATATCTTTTTTCATTTCCATTAAATTTACTCAAATCAACTCTTTTTTTCAACTGTGCCCTAGCCTTCAGACTAGGACATAATCTATTAAACATACTTAAATTCATATTTTCAAAACAAAAAATTTCACTTATCTTTATTTCTCTTACCAAAGCACAAAGCTTGCCTCTTTTATAATATTACCTCTTTTCTTTAGAACAGCTTACTTTCTCGGCACAAAGCTTTGCAATTCAAGTAGAGTATTGCACACTTCAGTAGTATACCTACGCACATAGATTTTATTTTTCTTTACTTCATCTCCCAGCAATCACAGTTTCAAGTCCCAGCAACGGAACCATTTGTTGGCACAGGGGAAGAACCAGGGTTCAACGCTTAATAATGCACCAACAAAACCCCGACTACCAGCCCTTTCGGAAACACATGTGAAGCAGGAGAAGTCTCACCGGAGGTAGAAGCAAGGGGGGTTACAGGACGCAGGTGTTTGTAACCAGGTTGGGACACGAATCTGTGATAAGAGCACTTCGTCGAATATTTTGTTAATGCTTCGGAAGTGAACATTCATTAGTTTATTAACCTCATTAACATCGCAAAGCATAATCAAAGACAGATAAGTGTAGTAACAACCAGTGATTATACACCCTGAGCACTTATCACTTAGCTCTGTGAGTTAAATCTAGCATTCATTTACCCTTTAACATAAGTAAAATACTTAAGCAACAAAATATCTATTCATTACACATCATAATCAAAGAACTAAGCAAATACATAACAAAAATGACACAGCACAAAGAAAACCATGAGACACTAGATATACATGGTTCACCCCAGGGTGAGGCTACATCCATAAACCGCTTCGACTCTTTATTATTCACCAAGATATTATATCCACTCACTAATATAAACCTTATATTAGTTAAGGTTTTATTTTATTTTATTTTTATGTTAGCTAAAGATTTATATATAGTTTTGTTGACACTTGAATTCGTCAGGACCGAAACGACAACCTCATGAGAACATTAGTCCCCCTTCATTTTTTGAGAGGTGGTTCTCCTCTTTGGCTAAAAGATACATCTTTGAATATCTTGGGATAGGGAAAGTGCTAGACAACAAATCCCAAATCTTTATTTCTTTGATATAAATGAAAATGGTTCTTCAATAACCCAATATGATCTTTATGTGCAACAAAAGTCTTTTAATCATAAAATATTGAAGGAAGGTTTCAACATCAAAATTAAATGTGATAAGAATCACGCGCAATCTTCTTAATAATATATAACTGCATTCATATCTTCTTCATAGGAGAGAATTATTTGATCATCTCAAAGAATTTTAACAAAGTACTGTAATCAAGATCAAAAGAGAATTTGATAGGTCAACCTCAAATACTTTATATTCTGAAAATAGGGTTACAAAGCACAGTCGAGATCAACCCCGAAGCAATTCTTTGTGGAGTTTTATTCATGAAAGATGTTCTTCATTACAAAATCTTTGACAGCCATATATGTGGTTGCAAATAATCCATGATCATATAAGAAAATATCTTAGAATAATATAAGAATAACACTCAACAACTCAACCTCGTGCCCAACTATGAGATTCAAGCATAAAGCTATGAGAAGTGGTCTAGAAGAATATATATATAAAAAAATGGAGAATATGGAGATTTGTTTATTTTGATCATAAGCTTGATTGTGTATCCATGGATGTACATTCTTCTTCCTATGATCTTCTGCCCTACACCTCTGATAATACTAATTATTGGGCCTTGGATGAAGCCTCTCTTCTCTTTTTAAGGAGAGATTTTCTAACTACCTAAGTAGTTAGGGTTTTCTTCCTCTATTGAAATTCTCGTACAAGTTTCTTATTGAAAAATTCCATTTAATTAGTTTCTCATTAATTCCTCATTAATGAAATTATATCATCAATATATACATATCTAAAATGGGTCCCTTTCCCTTTTTAATAAAAGCCTTTAAATAAACTTTTATTTTCACAATTTAATTAATTCCCATTTAAAATAGGAGGACTGTGTTTTAATTTTGTGGGAATTAAAATCACATTTTTAACCATGGGGATCACTTCTGATGTGATCTTCATTGTCTTATCTTTCCAATGATATAAATTTTGTGCAAATCCGTCGCCTGGATCTAAAGATATGAGCTCATGAAGTTGAGTTGTCACGCAGGCCCATTAAAAATGCAGTTGCCTGATATTTCAATTTCTGAGAAAAATATATCAAATTTCATAACTTGAAACATGTACGACCATATTTTACGTCAAAATACATTTCCAACAATTTAAAATTAGTCTTTTGGAATGCATCAACAATCCTCTTCATTGTTGTCACAGTTATTGAGTGCTACAATAGACTCAAATAACTTGGAATCCACCTAGTGGTACCCTCTTCCACTATCTTTCAGTTACTCTTGAACTTTTATCCAGTTTTGGAATGCTCGGATATTTATGTAATGCCTTCCCCAGAAATATGGTTACATACCTCTAGAACCAATCCGCACCTAGTGTACTATTTTATACATCTATTGACACTTTTTAGCATACATGCTCTTCATTACTTCACCCTTGAAGTTCTAACATTCACACCATGCTTCCATTTTACTACTCTTGTGAAAATAATGGAGGTGCCATCCCCACAACTGTATGACTGACCATTGGAGGTGTTTCCCTTGTCTACATATATACACCAGGTCCCTTTTTATCATAACACTAGCACCTAGACTTACCATTCATTTTTTAACAGTTCTACCCACAAAGTACTTCCTTATATGTACCGTGGTATCCTCCAAAGTGAATGGACCTTCACTATTTCATCCACTAAATGATTTACTCTTTACACTCATATTCCACTAATGAATTTGATGAGCATGAGTGGATAAGGATTTCTTGTAGTGGATTCACAAGTCTTCATGGTTGCACCTAAACTCATACCTTATCATTCTTCATTCTTGACCTTTGATCATCCTGTGAGAGATTTTTGTCATAGCACTCTTTCCTTGAGTACCTATGCTTATATTTAACCAAATTTCAACCCTCTCACGTGTTATGAAAAACTATCCCTCCACATTTCCATGGTCACAGTTCCATGCATACCCATTACTCATGCTTTATCATGAAACATAGATGATCTCTCTCTTACTCAACATCCCCAATTGGTATGCATATTTCTCATCTTGAAGTCTTTTTCCATGTCATAATTCCATTGAAAGTCTTCAATATTACTCACTGAGTATAGACATCTTTAGCTGGTAGCTTCCCTAAGAAATTATTCCACATTTTGAAGAACTGACCCTGCTTTGTTCCTCACACCTGAAGATACCACATTGTTAAATAAAAATTTCTTTGGTTTATCATCAAACCTAATCTCTTCTTGCAACACATTTACTATATAAAATAACAATTCTAAAAAAATTGGTTAAAGCAAGCATACAACCATAATATACAATTATGGTACATATGCACAATTTTACCCCTTTATGGTCACCATAATCTTTTTCTAACTTCCTATTAATCTTTTTGTTCATCTCACAATTATGGGTGATTACATGGACTCCTCTTTCCAATACCCTTTCAGTGATTGATTTCTTGCCCAATTCTTAGTTTTGAGAAGAAAGTTAGTCATTTGATTATTACGCCCCCCCCCACCCAACAAAAACAAACTCCTTCAACCATGTGCAATTCTTAATCATGCTTAAGCATCTGTGTACCTGCTCCTTTTTCAATTTGACAAGAGCTCAATTGGGTTCCCTCATGACCATACTTTGGACATTATGGCCAAGTTTCAACCTCATCTAAGCTCCAAGTCGTTAGGTACAGTTTGCTAAATTTTCAAGCCAATTAATATTTTTGGCCCTGAATGCTACATGTACCTTGTATTCCCTCTTATACATTTGTATGTGCCCAGATTTCTATTTGGACTGCATGGTTGTCTTCTATGGCTCGATATATTTCTGTAGACTACTCTTGTGCCTCTATATGATTCCAGAGTAGATATTAATGGCCCTCTGAAGTTAATTGGGGCTTAAACTTTACCCTCCATTGTTTGGGTTGTAAATCCCTCATACTAAATTTGTTTGACAAATGGTTTACACCGTTAGAAAGATATCTCCAAGATCTATTATTTCAAATGTCAAAACTTGCATCCTAGAAGGTCATTTAATCTCAAATTCGACTTCTCAAAAATTCCATTTAGGCCTCCGAAAAAGGCCTACAAGTTGAATACCTCGAAAAACACCCTAATTTTCTGGAAAAATTCATCATTTTCTGAGAATTTAGCTAACTGGGATATTGATGTGTCTACCCGAGTCCAAATGGTTCCCTAAGGTGGTGTCATGTTAGATCCCTCTCACACTTGGCCTTGCCCTATCAACTCTCTCTACCTTCCTTTACCTCCTCCTTTATTTCTTGGCACGCACATAATTGTACATAATATATATATATATATATATATATATATAGAGAGAGAGAGAGAGAGAGAGAGATATTTAGGCCCAAATTCCTTGGTTACCTTCGTGGCACACTTTTATTGGGTTGCGGAGATGGGCAGGTCCCATCCCGCACCCATTCTCCATGCATGTGCAGATTTTCACACCTGATGATCTAACAGTCATGGTGTGTAGGGTGTCAGCGGCGATCGACGACCCTTATCGCATTACGGGCCCCCCAACCATTAACCGAGGCGGGGAGGGGATGCAAAACTTAACCACGATTTAGACTATGGTGATGTGTTGTGCATCCATGCATTGCGGCCCTATTAGGGACCTAACCCCTCACATAGGTAGAATAATATATTTCCATGTAATAAAGGCCAATATTAATAAGGCCTAGAAATAAGGAATAATAAGTCAAATGTAAGAATACCTAATAGAAGCTTCCGCTTGTAGAAGGAGCTTCCTCTAGATTGTTCTTTTGGATAGACATATTTAGTATAAATAGAAGAAGAGGGTATGAGAATTTTCGTCTTGGATATTATTGTAATAGAGCTCTACTCTGCTGGAGGTTTCCCCCTTGAAGAGCCAAGTGAACATTGCTCATAGTAACCCACGTGCTCTTTCTGGTGTTATTCTGGTATTTTTGTTTTATTGTTATGTTTATATCATTGTTTCTCTGCCATTTATAGCTAATTATTTATGTTTTTCATACTATTTTATATCTGGAATACTACAAGTGGTATCAGAGCACCTTCCTCGACAGAAAATTGTGGGTTAATTTTTTTCAAGGTAGAGACATATTCTAACGTCTTAAATCTATAGAAATCTCTCATTGCGTGCATAAACTCGCATTCGGGGATTCATACACATAGGAAATACAAGTGGTACTTAAGAGCACATCTGTCGGCCACCCTTGTAACCCATGTTGGTACCCCTTCGAGTGGTAGCGCATTAGAAAACACCTGTATACGGATCAGCCTATATCTTCTGAATCCCTCCATAGATAAATCGATCGGTCACTTGACTAATATAGTGCCACCGAGAACAACACTCAGGAAGATACTCTATAGTACCTAGGTAGTCAGGTAGTACAACTAAGGGCATGGTCTAGCCTCCTTAGTTGGTGTCCTGAGATATTGGGCCGAGTACTACTATTGGACCCTACATGTATATCATAGAGCTATAGCATAGGGAAACCCCTTGTTTGTAGAACCCTTGAATACCCTAACCCTTACGACAGAAACAAAAACAGAACAAACAAGATCTATTCCTGTGCAATTGTGTCTCATGTATTCAGGTTGCAAAATTACTACACATTTCTTCCTGTTAAGAATTTGGGCATTTCATCACTACAGTATTCTTGAGATCAGAGTATAACCATTATTTGAAACCTATACCATTGGATTCCTCTCTTCGCCCTTATCGCAATCATACCTATCATTTTTCAGCAAATATTTTTCTCATGGACCCGACCCCCTTCCAACACGCTTATTTGGACCTTAACCCATTAGATTCCCCTCATCGCCCTGATCGTTGTGATACACTTCACCCATAAACTATTTTCTATGTGGTCCCACCCAACCCTTGTCATTTTTCCTCTTCATCATGGCCCATACCCGTAGCTAAGACTTGGAAGATCACTTCAATTCCTTGTACTCTAATTTCATAGATACCCAACAAGAAGTGAGACAACACAATACCAATGTTGCAAACATCAATAAAAACATGCATTCCTCTGTCTACACAAAAATGGAGGACATCAAACAGGACCTCGCTACCCATCTTGAATCCTTCAATACCTAGCTTTCCTCCTTCACTATGATGACCTACGCCAAGATGCATATCCCTATAGATCTTCCCCCTTCTGACCCAACCTTGCAACCTGAAGGTGAAACTTCCTCTCATTCCCAGAATTTTCAACCCCATCACTTTCAGCGTGCCCTATGTCTTCTATGTGTGTATGTGACCAAATTTGATGGCTCGGATCCCACTGGCTGGGTAACTCAAATGGAACATTATTTCTCTTTGAATGGAATTACAGATGAGTTGGCCAAAATCTAATATGGTGTTCTCCATCTAGATCAAGAACGTTGGAAATGGTGGAAATGGAGAAAATATGCCCGCCAAGGGTATGTGTCTTGGACACAATTTGTGGCAAAGATTTATGAATTCTTTGACACTGACACCAACCATTTAGGTCGTTTGACAAAGTTGAAACAATCTGGTATAGTGAAAGACTTTATAGACACTTTTGATCGATCGGCTTTACGTACAAAGGGAATTTCTGATGCTTTTTTCCGAGAATGTTTTATTAGTGGCCTCAAGGATGAGATTTGTGCCCATGTCCTCATGGCTCGGCCTCAGAGTTGGGTGGAAGCTACTAAAAGAGCTAAGGAAGAACAATAGGTTGTCTCTTCTCAAACCCGCAAACCCTCCTTTATTCCTCACACTAAACCAGTCACTCCCACTCCTCCTTCTACTGCACTAAAGATCCAGAAATTGACCAGGGAAGAAAGGGTTGAACACCAACTCAAAGGTCTTTGTTATAATTGTGATGACAAATATTCTCCTGGGCACAAGTGTAAGGAACAAAATATTTTTATGGCCATATCGTAGGATGTTTCGAAAGACGATGTTGAGGCTCCCCTTGTGGCCGCGTCACTTGAACCAACAGACATGACGCCTCCCTCCGACCCTCCCAAATTCGAACCGGTCATTTCCCTAAATGCTCTCACTAGATTTTCTTCTGCCCAAACCCTCAAGTTGATTGGTTACATTAAGCATCGGAAGGTCATCATTCTTGTTGATAGTGGAAGCACCCATAATTTTATTCATCGTTGCATTTCCCAAGAAACTGATTGTTATATATGTGCCATCAATAATTTTCAAATCATGATTTCCAATGGAGGGTCCATGAAATGTGGAGGGAATTTTGAAAATGTGTGTCTCCAAATTGGTCGTTACAACATGAAATCTCATATGTTTTCTATAAACATGGGTGGTTGTGACATTGTGTTGGGTGCAGAATGGCTAAGGACTTTGGGTCCCATTCTCATGGATTTTAAGGAATTAACCATGAAATTACACTAGGAGGGCCAAAAATATAAGTTCCAAGGCGTCATCGTCATTTTCCTGGAGATCACTAGTTCCCATCACGTGGAAAATCTGCTCAAAAAAGGTCATTCTGGAATTATTGCACAACTCCATGCCATTCAAGCCACTGAGACACCCTTTGTGCCGCAGGACCTCCAATCCATCCTCTACAAACATCAAGTTGTTTTTTCCACTCCCTAGGGACTCCCTCCTTCCCATGGTGTTCATGATCATTCCATTCCCCTTGTCCCTGACAGTCTTCCTCCCAATATTTGTCCCTATCGTCATCCATTTTCCCAAAAAAATGAAATTGAGAAAATTGTTCAAGAATTGCTAAATGCAAGTGTTATCCATCCTAGTACGATCCCATACTCTTATCATGTGGTCATGGTCATTAAGAAAGAAGGTTCATGGCGCATGTGTCCTAACTTTCGTGCCCTCAACAAACTCACCATTAAAGACAAATTTCCCATTCATGTCATTGATTACCTCTTGGATGAATTGAGTGGAGTCCAGTTCTTAACTAAAATTGATCTTTGTTCTAGCTACCACCAGATACGTATGAACGAGGAATATATTCCTAAGACTTCATTTCAAACTCATGAGGGCCACTACAACCTTTTGGTCATGCCCTATGGATTGTGTAATGCTCCCTTCACTTTCCAAAGCCTCATGAATCATGTTTTTTGTCCTTTTCTTCGTCATTTTGTCTTAGTTTTCTTTGATGATATCCTCATCTATAGTAAAACCTAGACAACCCATCTTGTTCATGTTGATCAAGTTCTCCATCTACTCTCTCAACAACAAATTTTCCTCAAACAATCTAAATGTGCTTTTGGTGCCTTGGAATTCGAGTACTTGGGTCATCTTGTTAGCAAGGGCGATGTCAGGGTGGATCCCAAAAATATTGAATCTATGCAGGATTGGCCTCGCCCAAAGAATCTCAAAATCTTACGTGGATTTATGGGTTTAACGGGTTATTATTTCAAGTTTGTTAAGAATTATGGAAAGATTACAGCACCTCTCACTGCTTTCATTAAAAATAATTCTTTCACTTTGACTCTCGCAGCTTCTCAGGCCTTTCAAAACTTGAAGGCAGCCATGTGCGCCACTCCAATCCTGTACCTTCCTGATTTCACAAAGAAATTTGTCCTGGAATGTGATTCTTCCAGGAGAGGAATTGGAGCAATACTTATGCAAGAGGGTCGGCCTTTGGCCAGTACCAACAAACAACTGTGAGAGCGAAATTTGGGAAAATCAATCTATGAAAAGGATATGTTGGTTATTATGCATGCAGTGGATCTTTGGCGCCCTTATCTATTGGGGTGGTGCTTCCAAATTAAGACAGATCATCAAAGCCTCAAGTATTTTATGGAACAACGCCCTTCCTCCCTAGAGAAACAAAAATGGGTGACTAAGCTATTTGGATATGATTATGAGATCATTTACAAGAAAGGCAAAGACAATGTGGTTGTTGATGCACTTTCCAAAAAATATGAAGATGAAGGGTCCCTTTTTTCCCTCTCATTCATTTTACCAGACTGGGTCCAAGCTATTCTCTGGGAATGGCTACACGATCCCAAAATTTTACATCTGATACAACAATTGCATGCCAATTCTCCAATTTCCCCAAGGTACTCTTAGCACAATGATGAGCTTCGCTATAAAGTTTGTTTGTATTTAAGTAAATAGTAAAAACTTGAATCCAAGGTACTTTCTGAGCTTCATTCTACACCCGTCATTGGGCACTCAGGGTTTACCAAAACCTGTGACCAAGTAAACATTCTTTTTTTGGGGATGGTATGAAACAGGATGTTCGCAATTTTGTGGCAGAATGTGATGTTTGTCAATGCAACAAGGGAGAAATGGTGAAAGCTCCTGGCACACTACAACTGCTTTCGATTCCACCTACTATTTGGAGGGATATCTCTATGGATTTTATTGTGGGCTTACCTAAATCGAGAAATAAATCAGTCATCATGGTGGTATTTGATCGTCTTTCCAAGTATGCTCATTTATTTGCTCTTCAACACCCATTTATAGCCTCCACTATGGCTCAACTTTTCATGGATAAGGTCTTCAAGCTTCATGGCATGCCTCATTCTATTGTTTCTGATCAAGACCCCACTTTCACCAGCAATTTTTTGCAAGAAATATTCAAGATACAAGGCACCCAATTGCATCTCAGCACATCTTATCATCCCTGGACTGATGGTCAAACAGAGGTTGTAAAAAAGTTTTTGGAAACATATTTGAGGTTTATTGCATCGGAACGGAAAAATCAGTGGGCTCAATGGTTACCACTAGTTGAATGGTGGTAAAACACTTATTACCATATAGCTACCTGCATGACTCCTTTTGAAGCAATATATGGACAAAATCCACCTTCAGTTCTCTCATACTTTCCAGGTGTCTCAAAGGTCCAGGAGATTGAACAAATGCTTATAGTTTGAGATGCTATTTTCCATACCATCTAAGATAATGTTTTCATGGCCCAGAATCCCATGAAGAAATAGGCATATCAAGGTCGCTCTGAACATCAATTTGCATAAGGAGATCAAGTATTTCTTCGACAGCAATCTTATAAGAAAAATTCCCTCAAGGTTGACCATTGTCAGAAACTGGCGCCCAAATTTTATGGTCCTTATATCATTCTCAAGCGTGTAGGACAGGTGGCCTTTCAGTTAGCTTTTCCCAATCATTCTAAGCTCTATATTTTTTTTCATGTTTCCTGCTTAAAGAAGGTGATTGGAACTAAGTGTCAAACTCAAACCAACCTTCCCGAGTTGGATGAAGAAGGATCCATTTGGTTACATCCATAAGAAGTTTTGGACCAGCATGAGCATTGTCTACATCAATGCACCATCAAGGAAGTGTTAGTCCAGTGGAAAGATATAACTCCATCAGATGCCACTTGGGAACCATCTACCATTCTGCAGCAATTTCCTCATCTCTAGCCTTGAGGACAATGTTGTTTTTAAGGGGGAGGACATGTTAGGGACATAACCCCTCATGTAGGTAGAATAATATGTTTCCATGTAATAAAGTACAATATTAATAAGTCCTATCAATAAGTAAGAATAAGTCAAATGTAAGAAGACCTAATAGAATCTTCTGCTTCTAGAAGGATCTTCCTCTAGATTGTTCTTTTGGATAGACATATTTAGTATAAATAGAAGTAGAAGGTATGAGAATTTTTGTCTTGGATATTATTGCAATAGAGCTATGCTCTGCTGGAGGTTTCCCCCTTGAAGATGCAAGTGAATATTGCTCTCAGTAATCAAAGTGTTATTTATGGTGTTATTCTAGTATTATTCTGGTATTATTGTGGTATTGTTCTAGTTATATCATTGTTTCTCTGCCATTTCTAGCTCATTATTTATCTTCTATTATATCTAGAAAACTACAGCCCCCCTCTTCCTATGGTTAACATAACCACCAC
>JZKD02S1636986.1:108869-124361 GCA_000966675.3 Picea glauca
GGACTAGCCACCATGGTGGTACACGTCAACACTTTTCCACTTCAGCTGACATGTACCCTCCATGTCAAGCTGACGTCACAGTACGAAAAAATTCCCAATTTTTTTCCAATTTCATCTATTTTCGAATTTTTCCAATTATGCCCAAAATACCCAATTCATAATTATCTTTCATATAACACCATTGAATCTTTGTGTATATTTAAATACAACTAATTATGGCCCTATGTATACAAAATTAACATCTACACACAAGATTTGACCCCTTTCCTGTCGAATTCCTCCAGAATTCCACCACCGAAATTGGAAATTTTGTTAATTTTCGCCCAATTTCACCAAAGCGCACTAGAAACATAAAAAATTTCCAAATTCACTCCAATAAATTCCAATTCAACCTCTAGAGCAACTGATTTCTTGCATTCACAGTCGGTCAACATTCCTGGCATGATTTTTTCTTCAATTCTTTTACAAATTGGGGAATTGTATTTAACCAGTTTCACTCAATTTGCCATGGCTTTACTATAACCTCAAATTGGACCAATATCATGTCTAAATTTTCTCAGACAGGGATTATAAATTGGGAATATCTAATTCCTGGACCAAATTTCTTAAATTCCCCATGAATTAAAGAACAAAAATTGGGGCTTTCCCAATTTTACCCAATTGCTTCTTGTTTTGCCATGGGTGCACTATAACTCAAAATATGGTCATCTACATAACCAAATTTTCCCAATTAAAATACCGAGAAAATAATTATTTCTCACTCCTGAGTTCAAATCTTTCAAATTCCCTGTGAAATTTTTGCAATTTCACAAGAATAATTTTAGCATACAAGTTGCAGACCCCATCTACAAATGAATTTCTTCAAATTTCAGCTCTACGCTATATTAATTGGCCCATGCAGGCTCAGTGTTGAAAGATGGAGCAATGATACCACTTTGTAACATCCCTAGCCTTGAGCTGGGCAATGCCACACCAAATTTCCAAAACACTGATACCAATAAATTTAATAATAATTCCCTACAAATTAACAAAGTCATGCAAGCAAACAATAATGATTCATAAACATAATTATGATATAGATTCCATAACATAAAATAGATAATTACACACACAGTAATCAACACAACATATAAGATACATTTATCTTATTATTAAACACCAACTATGTGCAGACCTTCCACATTCCTCCCAGCCATATACTTCACTGCTCATAGTTCTCAGCAGTGGATCACCCCTGAGATGGAATTGAAACTCCACCTAGGAAAGGGAATCCTAACCCAGGATAAGGTCTCCCATACAGCATAAAAAATTAGATTCACGTGCCAACCCAAGCTAATAGCCTACAGCCCATCATTCCCCACATGCCTATCCCACCCCAGGAAGCATGCCCCTTCTCTGCTCAACAGTCCCTCAATCGCCCCACTTCCCTTCTCGATCATCAGCAACAAGTCAAATAGGAAGTCTCACAGACCTGTAGTTGTAGCTTGGCACCTTGGGAATCAATTTCCATCATTTCTCTTTGTTGTGTTGTTATATTCTTTGCAATGAAAGTCTAGTAGAGGTGAATCGACTGATGGTCGAAGGTCGAGGTGGATCGATAGTAGTCAAGATCAAGGTGGATCGACAGCAAGTCAAAGTTCGAGGAAGTCAACTAGGAAAAGTCAAAGTTTGATGAAGTCAACTAGGAAAATTCAAAGTCAAAGATATCGACAGCAAGTCAACTGACAAGAGGTCGAAGTGTGGGCGTGAGACGAATGACTAGAGACTGAATGAAGGACCAACTAGTAGTTGACTAGTAAACCAACTTAGAGTCGACTGTAACAGAATCCAAGGATTTGCGGGATCTCTAGCCAATGATATGCATGGATCTGTAACCATTTTTTGGGTGCCAATTGATCTAGGTGGATATTGGTGGCCACCCACCTGTTCCAATTGGATCCTCTTTTTAATTGTTAGTGCAACATGTTCTTTTGTAATTCTTTGCAATTGTGTGTTCTACAATTCTGGGGTTTTATGAAGCCCTACACATATTCTTGGTGGATACTAGTGGCCTCCCACCTAATCCAGTTGGCTTATTTTGTATGTTTTCGTGTCAACACATCTTGTTGTACTTCCAGGGTCATTTTAGGGCCCTAAATAGTGTTTTTTTGTCTCACCACAATCAAACTCTAGATGGAGTCAAAATTTGATGGTAAAATGCATATTTCTCGAAAATACCTTTCCAATGGGATATCACGCGCTTAAAATGGAGATCATATGCAAAAGTTACGACCCTAGGAAGTTAATGTACTAACTTACCCAAATGAGGCCCAAATGATTTTTGGCGTTTCATCTCCTAGGGTTAGATTTTTGGATGTCTAGGGTTTTGACATTCCCATTTATCATAAAAATGCCTTCAGAGCCTCATTGTAATCATCTTCTGGAGAATGAGCGTAGTCGTCACATCTCTTCTCAGAGATAAAGCTGCCACCATTCTAGCGAGTCGTGCACTCTGTATTTTTACAGCCTCTTTACAATTATTTCATTAATAGAAATCAAGTATTGTTGTATTTCTTTGTTTCTGGAAATTTTCATGAGTATTTCATTATAATTTCTCTACTTTCATTTCATTCCGAAAATAAATTTGGATCAGTGGTATCAGAATAGGTTTCTCTTGATCGTTTTTCAGCGCATGTCCCCGACGAGGTCCGAGTATAACTAGTTGGGTATCAATTTTTTCTCTCTTGAGGACAATCGCTCTTGCACACCCAAGAAACCCTTGATGGTGGAAGAAAATAAAGATGGTGTAGTAGAATATTTTATTAACCTGTTGCTTGAGAAATCTCTCACGTGATAGAGGGATGAAATGATGGAGAATTTTGCACACATTATTCAACGCCTGCCAATAGCAACAGGTGCATCTTCATCAAGCAACCATTTTGGAGGAACCTCTCCCTTCAAGTTACAAGTTAATTTTGATATTCCCATATTTGAAGGTCAGATAGATACGGATGCCCTAGAAAAATGGTTAAATCTATTAGAAGGTTATTTCTCTATTCAAAAAATTTCAAACAGGGAAAAGATCACCTTCGCACTCCTCGAGGCTCTCCCCCATGTCAAACATTGATGGGAAACTTACTAGGAGAAAAGTTCCATAGAGGAATATGGAATATATGGGGTCGAGCCTACTTGGGATTTTTTTATGGATGCGGTTAAAGAACAATACTATCATGTTGATAACTATGAAGACCAATACATGATATGGACAACATTGCAGAAAGAGAAGAGACAAACATTGTCAGAGTTCACAAATACTTTCCATACCTTGCGCACCAAGCTGAGTATAAAATACTTTGAGTGGCATATAGTTTTGAAATACCATGGGGCTCTACATAGGTACATCCAAACCAAAATGGATTTCCTAAACATATCATCATTGGGAGTTTCCTATCGATATGTTGTCGAAATCGAGCAGAAATTTAGACACCGCAACAAATGGGAATTTGGTCCTGCAAATCTTCAACAACCAAAGCACAGTAAAGACGGCCCTAACCAATAACCTCTAGACAACCAGTCCAAGACATGGGACAAAAAGGGTAAAGTAAAGACGAAGAATGACATTGGGAAGTGGTGTGACTTCCACAAAATACCCTGGCACAACACTGATGAATGTCACTCGAAAGAGTCATTGGTGGCCAAGGTCAAATACACGGATCCAAACCGTGATTCAGAATCTGATCCAGAAAATATTGAAAATGGACAGATCATCAACACAAACCACACTGCTACTTTCGCGACCACAACAATTCAGCTAGAAGAACCAATAGATCCTGAAGAGGGGGAGCGCCTCTTTCATTCACATATGTGGGTGAAGGGGACCCCATTACATTTCATTTTTTATAACGACAGCTAGAAAAACCTCATCACATCTAAGGTTGTCAAACAATTGGGGTTGTCAACAACACCACACCCATAGCCATACAACATCGGGTGGCTTCACCAGGGACGATATCTTCACGTCAGCTAGCAGTGTCGCCTATCCTATGGCATCCATCCCTTCAAGGATAAGGTAGTGTGTGATATTGCCCCTCTTGATGTCTATGATGTTGTTTTGGGCCAACCATATATGTGGAAACGTCATGATGTCTATGAGTCTAGACCTCGTAGTGTCATTATTACTCTGGGAGATCATCTCTATAGGATACCAGAGGTAGTTCTGACTACTATTCCACCAAAAAAACATCGAAAGATAATATCTCATACTGCAAAATTCATCCTCTTCATAGTTTGTTCAAAGGATGTATAGAAGACCACTACAAGAACTACAGCCTCAACACCTTCTATCCAGAAAAAACATATTGTCGAAGAGACAGCAGATATTGTTTCTTCACCTACAATGGTGCCTACACAATGCCCCATCCAACCCAGAGACAACAGGTTGGTGGAGTAGATTCAAACCCTCCAGCAACAAGTTTGTGACAGCCTTCCACAAGCCAAGAAGCATAACTTCTCCAGCAAGGCACGCAGCTCACCAAGCTTTAGATTCAGAAAATGATTTCCCCTCTTCCCTTGGAGCTCAACGGAATGGAGACCATTGCTTCCTAATGGGGGAGGATTGATCTAGGTTGATATTTGTGGCCACCCACCTATTCCAACTGGATCCTCTTGTCAGTTGTTACTACAGCACATTCTTTTGTACTTCTTTGTAATTTTGGGTTCTACACTTCCAGGGTAGTCTGAATCCCTACACATCTTCCAGGTGGATACTGGTGGCCTCCCACCTAAACCAGCTGGCTTATTTTGTATGTTTTCATGTCATCACATCTTTTTGTACTTCTAGGGCCATTTTGGGGCCCTAAACAGTGTTTTTTTGGCTCGCCACAGTCAAACTATAGACAAAGACAGAGTTTGACGGCATAATGCATAGATCTTGAAAATACCTTTCCAATGAGCTATCACGTGTGTAAAACAGAGATCGTATGCAAAATTTACGACCCCATAAAGTTAATGTACTAACTTACCCAAACGGGGCCCACATGAATTTTGGTGTTTCATCTCCTAGGGTTAGGTTTTTGGATGTCTAGGGATTTTCCATTCATGTTTATCATAAAAAGGCCTTCAAAGCCGCATTGGCATCATCTTCTGGCGAATGAGCATAGTCGTCACATCTATTCTCAGAGATAAAGTTTCCACCATTCTAGCGAGTCTTGCACTCAATATTTTTACAGTCTCTTTACAATTATTTCATTAATAGAAATAAAGTATTGTTGTATTTCTCTGATCCTGGCAATTTTCATGAGTATTTCATTGTAATTTCTCTTCTTTCATTTCGTTCCGAAAATAAATCTGGATCACCAATATTTAAGGTTTTTCCTACTGTAAATCCTATAAAGAGGTGTGGTGTAACACGGTAAAGGGTAATGATCGTAGAATGTACTTATGCAGGTTAATGCATGTGTAATTGTAGGTTCTTGGTCATGCATATGTAAGTCGAATTGGCTACAAGGTTGTTGTTGTGCAGGCAAGAGGGTATGATGTTGATTTCATCTTAGGTGTGGACCAAGGTTAGACATGTAACCTTTTATTTCGATTGAATAAGACAATAAGAGAGTAGAACAGTCAAAGGAATGTTGGTTTTTCCCGGTTAAGGGTTCCAGGGTAAAAACTTGGTGTATTGTGTGATTGCTTGTTGCATTTATGTTCTTGATTAAATTATCCTTCTCTCCTGCTAGGATTAGTGTGGAAGTGTCTTTCATTTCCTGAAATGTGGTATCAGAGCTTAGGTTTTCCCTAACAAGTATATCATATCTTGATTTTCCAATCTTGAATTTGAGAACTAAACCCTAGGTACAGTAAGCATCGTAAGTCATAAATTATGTTAAAGATCATGGTAAAGAATGGAGATCAATTCCATAATAGAGTTGAGTGATGAAAGTTTGGTGACTGAGTATTTAAATGTGTTTAATATTGTGTTAATCCAGTGATTATCTGTGGATATTAAGATCACTGATGAGGATAAGTGTATGAGCCTTTTATGTACTTTTCCAGACTTCTGGGATAGCTTAGTCGTGGATATTGGGAGTAATACAGCCACACTAGCCCTAGAGGACGTGATTACTTCTCTGTTGTCGGAAGAAATGAGAAGGAAGAACATGGAAGGATCAACCAAAGATTGTCTAGTAGTGATAGGTTGACAAGTAGACAGAGATAAAGGCAGATTCTCCAGTAGAAAGTTCAAGTCAAAGGGTAGATCAAATTCCATGGTTCAGTTGACGCGAAGATGTTGGAAATGCGGTAAAGTTGGGCATTATAAAAAGGAATGTAAGTCGAAGGCAACATAAGTCGGTGTTCGATCCAACGAGAAGCAGTTGACTGAAATAAAGATGACCTTGGAAAAGAGAGGTGATGTGTATCTGGCATCAACCAGTACATAGTCGAATCAAGATATTTGGTTGATTGACTCAGGAGAATCCTATCATATGACACCACATTAAGAATGGGTATGTGAATATGACCAATATGATGGGGGTGATGTGTTCTTAGGAGATGAATCGACAACCAAAATTTTCAGATGGGGAAGAGTCCAACTGACACTGCAGGATGGGAGGAAAAGAACCCTTCGAGGTGGGCTACAAATTTTGGGTTTAGAAAGAAGCTAGATATTTGTCAGCAAGATGAGTGATGTAGGTGTGCATACTCTGTTTTAGAAGGATTCCTGCAAGATGGTCAGAGGTGTGATGGTCTTAATGAAAGGACTTCAGATTGATACCCTGTATAATTTGTTAGGAAATGTCAGATCGACTGGATGCAACAGCATCATTGCTCCTAAAATTGACTTGACTACTACTCAACTCGACTCAATGTCAACATAACTCAACTCAACTCGAGCCAAGCCATTTAAAATTGAATTGATAAGACATGATGAGATCAACCTGACCATGTTATGGCATGAGAGGATGGGACACATTGGAGAAAAAGGACTTTGAGCTATGCAAAGCAAAGGTATGGTCTAAGGTTTTCCTGAATGTGGATTAGAAGTCAACTTTTGTGAACATTGAATATATGGAAAACAAAGTCGGGTGAGGTTCCCATCTGGAGCGACAAGGGAAAATGGGATTCTATAATTGGTGCATAGTGATGTGTTTGTCCCTGTTACAATGCCTTCACTTGGTGGATCCTTGTACTATGTCTCCTTCATAGACAATTTTTCTATGAAGACATAGATATATTTCCTGAGGAAGAAATCAGAGGTTTTCAAGATATTTAAGGAGTTTAAAGATCTTGTGAAAAACCAGAAAGAGAATAGGATTAAAGTGATGAGGACTGACAATGGTGGTGAATTCTATATAAATGAATTTGATCAGTTATGTAAGAAGTGTGGCATAGCATGCAAAAATACCACACCATATACCCCACAGCAAAATGGAGTTGTCGAGTGAATGAACAAAATGTTGATGGATAAGAAAAGGAGCATGCTAAATGGTGTTGGGATCGCACAAGAATTTTTGGTGGAGGTAGTTGAGACTGCAAGATATATGGTAAATATGTCTCCTTCGTTGGCGCTAGTTTACATGAATCCAAATGAGGTATGGTCTAGTAAGAAGCATTCCATTGCACATCTCAAAGTATTTAGTTGTGATGCATTTGTGCATGTTCCCAAGGAAAAGAGGAGCAAGTTGGACAAGAAGGCAGTCAAATGTATTTTCATTAGATATAAAGAAGGAATGAAAGGATATAATCTCTAGGATCTTGCATCAAGGAGAACAATGTAAAGTAAAGATGTGGTCTTCATAGAAGTCGAAGGTAAATCTGAGCTTGAGGAAGTTGTTCAGATTGAGAATAATCCTAATACGGTGTGATTTGAACTGGGGAATGAAGAAGATGATTCAGATGAGTCTACTAAATCTTAGGAAGAGATGGAACAACTGACTCCAGTGGTAAGGAGGTTAGCAAGAATATGAAAACTATTTGAGAGATATATTTTTCCCAACTTTCGTTCCACATTCATGCTAACTACCATCGCCGATGAGCCCAAGTCATTCGGTGAGGCAGTCGACTCGACAGAGGGTAAACTCTGGAAGGATGCCATGATCGAAGAAATGAAATCCTTGTACAAGAATGAGAAATGGTATTTAGTCAAGTTACCTAGTGAAAGAAATCTTGTTGGTAGCAAGTGGGTATTCAAGAAGAAGATGAATGTCGCACGACAAGTCGAGAAGTTTGAATATCGACTGGTAGCGAAAGCTTATTCCCAAGTCGAGGGAGTCGACTTCGGTGAGATTTTTTCCCCTATTGCAAAACTAACTTATGTTAGAATACTAATTTCTTTGGCTGAAACATTCAAACTAGAGATAGAACAGATGGATGTGAAGACATATTTCCTACATGGGGACCTAGAAGAAGAAATCTACATGAAAGAGCCTAAAGGATATGTAGTAAAGGGTAAGAAAGAGTTAGTGTGTAAACTCAAAAGATTCCTTTATGGTATAAAGAAATCGCCAAGGATGTGGTACCATAATTTTGACACATACATCCTTAGTTTTGGATTTGTGAGAAGAAAAGTTGATCATTGCATATATTCCAAGGAAGAAGGTGGGTGTTTCTTATATGTAGCTTTCTATTTCGATGACATGTTGTTGATTGGAAACAACATGGACGAAATAAAGGAGGTGAAGAAGCAGTTATCCTCCAAGTTCGACATGAAGGATCTCAGTGCAGCTAACTTCATTCTAGGAATGGATATTAAGAGAGATCGAGCCACTAGAAAGATCTAGTTGAATCAAATGAAGTATATTTGAAATGGTTCTGAAAGGATTCAACATGCAGGATTGCAAACCGGTGAAGGTGCCAATTCCTGTGGGAGAAAGGATTATTGTTGAAAAGTGTCCAAAGACACAAGAATAAATAGATGACATGGCAAGTGTTCCCTATGCAAGTGTTGTTGGTATTCTAATGTATGCGATGGTCTGCACTCGACCAGACATTGCCCATGCAGTCGAAGTGTTGAGTAGGTACATGTCGACACCTGGGAAGGACCATTGGACAGTTGTCAAGAGAGTATTCAGGTATTTGTGTGGCATGAAGGACTATGCTATATCATACTAAGGAAGACTTGGAGGTGACAGTGGTAAAGTATGTGTACATGGATTTGTTGATGCCAATTGGGCTAGAGATATGGATCGATGGAGGTCGACTAGTGGATATGTATTCAAAATGTTTGGTGGAGCAATAAGTTGGATGAGTAAGAGACAGGCAGTATAGCCTTGTCAACAATAGAATATGAATGCATGGCGGCCACTCATGGAAGAAAATAAGTGGTTTGGCTTCAAATTTTGTGCTCAGGAATCAAGTTTGAGAAAAGAGCTACGAAGGTGAGCTACGACAGTCAAAGCGCAATATTTATGGCAAAGAACCCTGCTTATCATTCAAGACTAAGCACATTGATGTAAAATACCATTTCGTGAGAGATATGGTGGGAAGTAACAAGGTGCTACTGGGGAAAGTATACACGTTGGAAAACATAGTAGACTCGTTGACCAAGTCTATGAGTGTTGTGAAGTTCTCTTGGTGTAGAGAGGCAATGGGCATTGTTTCCCTGGGTATGTGAATGAAAGTTCAAGAATCTCTTGTTTCAGAAAAGAAGACAAGAAGTGGGAGAATTTTGGGTTGTTATATTATTTGCATTGAAATTATAGTCGAGGTGAATCGACTGATGGTCAAAGGTCAGGGTGGATCGACAATAGTCAAGGTTGAGGTGGATCAACAACAAGTCAAAGGTTGAGGAAGTCGACCAGAAAAATTCAAATTTGAAGATATCAATGGCAATTCAACTGAAAAGAGGTCAAAGTGCAGGTGTGAGATGATCGACTAGAGATCGAATGAAGGACCGACTAGTATTCAACTGGTAAACCGACTTGGAGTTGACTGTAACAGAATCTTGAGATTTGCGGGATCTGTAACCAATGATATGCATGGATCTGTAACCATTTTTGGGCACCAATATTTAGGGGTTTTCCTGTTGTAAAGCCTATAAATAGGCGTGTTGTAAAAATTCAAAGGGTAATCATAGAATGCACTTATGCAGGTTAATGTGTGTGTAATTGTAGGTTCCTGGTCATGCATATGTAAGCTAAATTGGCTACAAAGTTGTTCTTGCACAGGAAAGAGGGTATGATGTCGATTGTGTCTTAGGTGTGGACCAAGGTTAGACATGTAACCTTTTATTATGATTGAATAAGACAACAAGGGAGAAGAACACTCAAAGGAATGTTGGTTTTTCCTGGTTAAGGGTTCCAGGGTAAAATCTCGGTGTACTATGTGATTTCTTGTTTCATTTACGTTCTTGATTAAATTCTTCTTCTCTTCTTCTAGGATTAGTGTGGAAGTGTCTTTCATTTCCTAACACTCTCACCTAGAGAGAATTATCACGGACCTAACAACCTGCTTCTTCAGTCACTCACGAGCCTGACAACCCACCTCTTCAACAACACATGGACTTGACAACCCTCTTCTTCAATCCCATTTTCCCAAAAACTGCTCCCATGCTTTCCCAATATAGGTACAACTACATAGTACCACTGCCAATTACAGAGGATGAAATCATGAAAGAATGATGATCGAATGATGGGGAATTGTACTAAATCCCCAAATATATTTGCATGTGCCCTTTATGAAACATTGCCCCCAAGGAACTCTCGTGTCCCTACTTTATAAACTTAGGATATATAAAGCTATATCCATACTTTAAACTTTAGGAATATTAATATAATATTCCTTTGGGATTAAGCCCCCTTAGCTTATCCCTTTTCCTAGACTCTTAGCCCCCTTTCCCTTTCTAGTGGAGTTTATTCCCCCATCTCTTTTTCTTTGGTTTGTATGCAGCAGTGATGTATTTTATCAATAATATGAGTATGATTACAAATTAAAATATAGGCACGTTGGCCTTTTACAAATCTAGGATCCCCGACCTAATAATCACACAGGAACTCTAGCCTCAAAACGTATTTACAAAGGCACTCTGGCCCAAACTGTCATGGATCACCTACCTTTATGGACATTACAACTGGGGCTCAACCTAGGGTATTACATACACTCTCCTGTTGAGTGCATCAACCACTTTAATTTCATTTTCTTTAATATTTTTTATATCAAATTCATAATCATTGAGGAATTCCAACCATCTAACTTGTCTGGCATTCAAGGTTGGTTGGCCAATAAATATTTCAAACCACTATGGTCTATTCTCAATTCAAATATTTTGTCCATGAAAGAATGCCCCCATATTTGTAAAGCATGTACTATGGACGCCAACTCTAAGTCATGTGTAGCATAATTTACTTCATGCTCCTTCAATTTTATGCACGTATAACAAATTATATGACCATTTTGTATGAGGACTCCACCAAGCCCTCCTTTTTATGCATCAGTGCATACAACAAAATATTCATCTAGGTCTTCAATCTTCAATATGGGTGCACTTGTCAAAATATTATTTAGTTGTTGAAAGATTTCTTCACATTTATAAGTCCATTTGAATTTTACACCCTTCTTTTGTAGAGAAATAATTGGGTTTGCAATCTTTGAAAAACCTTTAATTAACCTTCTATAATAACCTGCAAGTCTCATGAATGATCTAACCTATTTAACATTCCTTGATGTTGGCTATCCTATAATGGATTCTATATTCTTAATATAAACTTATATCCCACCCACTGAAACAATGTGGCCCAAATAATGAATATTCCTTTGATATAAAATGCACTTGCTTAATTTGGCATACAATTGATGCTCCCTCAATACGTGTAGCACCAACCTTAATTGGTGTTAATGCTCCTCTTCAGACTTGTTATCGCACAAATTGTAGGATGGGAAAATCCCGACCCAATCCACAAGATGGAGAGAACTATGGGAATACCTACCCACTATCACCTTATATAGGTACTCCCCTCGCTTTAGAGATGATGAAATCACCTCAAGGGGAGAATCCCGGGTGACCCTAGGGGAATTGAGATGGAGGATAAAGATATTTTGAGAGGAACCCCTTAGGTTAATGATGGAAGAAGTATGAGGTCCTGGAAATGAGTCTTGATGATGATAAATGGTTGCCAGAGACTTGAGTACCTGCATCAAAGTGTTACACATGTCTGAGACAAGACACACAATCAATATACAAGCCCAAATATCAAGTGGACAAGAAAGTGAATCTTGTTGTCATGTATTGCAAAAGTAAACAAGAATACATATCAAAAATAATAATAACTAGTTACTGCATGTTTAACCATCAAAATTATCAATTAGTTGTTGGACAATGAAGCACTAAATTAGTAGATAAATTTCCAATATTCAAGCACAAACTTTGACGGTAAAACAGGGTTGTTAGATAGTGTTTTCAGATAATTACTGTAACATCCAAGTGGTTTTATAAAATATTTTCTACGGAATCAAATTCCAACCAAAAAAATTGACAATTAAATCGTCAAAAAGATAGACAATGAGTAGTAGAATAAAAGTACAAGTTTACAAGTAATTTCCAGGGTTGAAAAGAAAGTTAAAATGAGAGATTGAATGTGTTTTGTTGCATTCATAATGGTTGTATATTTTAGTTGATTATAATAATAGAACCACTAGTCCAATCAAGACACCTTGGTGGCTTTAGCAAGCTTAAGACACCAAGAGAAATGTTCAACTTGAATGATTTCAATATCTCTCAAAATCATGTGTACCAATGCAAGTAATTTATATCTCCAATGCAAAATTAGATTAGTGTCTTGCCAAAATGGGTTATGGAGTATTCTTCTATTAGGGTATGTCTACTACTTCTCAAGTGGTGTAATACATTTTACTCCCTTGAGTAAGTAACCCTAACAAGGTAAATTTAGGAGGGTGTAAGCCCTTTCACTCTTCCTAGCAACCATGCACAAGCTTATCCAATCAACAACAATGATAACTTGGTGGAGGGTATAAGCCCTTTTATTCCTCCAAGTATCTAGCCAAGAAAAAACATGAAACAAGAAAGAAGAACTAACAATATGAATATTTGTCTTACCATTTTCAAGATAAATGCTAGACAAACCCTTGTTTACCAAGAAAATATCATCAACGTGCAAGAACAAGCCTCTAAGAAGGGTAGTGCACCACTTTTCTCCACTATAAAATTATAAACCATAGCATAAGAGAGAGAGAGAGAGATGTAAATTTCCCAAGAGGGGAAAACATTTCAGCCAAGTAGCTCTTCTCACATGAGAGAGTTATGATAAAATGAAATGAATTTGATTCTTAGTTATATAGAACCTCTAAAAAGTGTTTGTCCACATTTAGTTAGGGTAAACCACAAAATAAGGAAGCCATTCCCAATCATTTTTCCCATTTACAAAGTAAATTAAATTTCACTTAAAATTTGCACATAAAGAAACCCTAAAAGGTGACATCAACCCCTTCTAGGGTGACATCATGGCACTTTAGCAAGTCATTGAAAAAAAAGGAGGAAGTCATTGGACCTCCTAAGGCCTCCTCTTTCTGTGCTAGGATCCTCTCCATGATGCAAAGGATCCTCCTCCTCCAAAGGTGCCAAGTTTACATCAAAACATCATCATCACCATCAAAACCCTATCCCTAGGATGAATTCAAGCCCTCCAAGATGATGTTTTGACCTTTCAAGGCCAAACGTTGGGCTAAGATGGACTAGGTCTCATCATCCAAAGTCTCTTATATTACCTCAAAAGGAAACATTAAAGTTCTAGATGATCCCAATGTCTGGGTCATGGCATCCAACATGTGGGCTTCCTACCCCAATGAAGGCCCAAGTTGGGCTTGTCCCTCCTAAAAATCCATCAACATGTCACAAAGACAGACAAGTGCGCCCTCCAAGGATCTTAAGTCAAATGTATCGTGGTAAGTAAAATCACATTTAATACAAGGGCCACCTAAAAATGTGCATCAAAACTACCTTATCAAATTAAACAAGTGCTCAAAGACCCTATGCAATTTGCCAAGTTTAGGTATGGGAGGGTTGAATGGGTGACCTATGGGGTGAATCATTCCTTAAGTCAAGGATTTTCTCCTAGGTGGACCCTCTCTAAGTCATGTGGAGAAGATGAAGTGGAAACGGGTAAGACTTTTGGGCATGGGTTCATGACATACAAGGGTTTGTACTATCTCATTTATGGGTGCCTTCGTAGAGGGTGTGTTGCACCTTTGTTTTCAATGCATCCTTTTTCCAAGCCCATTCATTTTCCATTAATTAATTAAAGTCCAAAACAATTGGGTACTCCCAATGGGTAACATAAATCTTAGGGGGAAATACCACAATGTCACTTGAAGGGAGAGGTACACAGAGTGCCATAGGGGTAAAGCAAAGGTTGTAATACACTTGTGTAAATCCCTCAACAAGTGGGACATCTATATAATATGAAATTGTTTCTTGCGGGTATTTTATTTTCTAGGAGAAACGTTTCATTGCTCTCAAGACCTCTTTGGGTGAGCACCTGGAAAGTTATAGTTTTGGATTTTATCTTTTTCCGGCTACATTCCCTCTAGGTCTTCATCTCCTTCCCATAAAATGAGGTACAATCCCTTCTTGGGTCAGTACACTCAAAAATATCAAAAGATAAGGAGATGCAAAGGATGAAGTGTGAAAAATGATAATTATGATAGGGATGGAATGATGACTCATCAAGGGGACCTCCCAGTAGCAAACCCATTCCTAAGGGTGACCACTTACTAGAGCACAATGTCAACCACTAAGGTGAAACAAGGCAAAGAGCATAATTTCCAAGCATAAGTTATATAATCAAAAGAATCCTTAAGTGCAACATACTCAAATTCCTCGAGTATTAAAGTGACACTTACCACAATACCTGACACGTACCTCATGGAGCAAGACCCATCATCTTCCAGAATCAAGTTGATGTGGTGAATGCCATTGTGATGAATCCAATATTTGTGGTGGTGAAGTGGGTCTTTGTCTGTGCATGTGGACGTTGTCAGTCATCTGTCTCTCGGTACTCTATGTCTGCAACCTAAGGGACTATAGATAGCATCTCCTTAGTTATCCCTAGAAATTGGGGATAACAAGACTTATAATAAATAAATATGTCATCCAAGAAAACAATCACAAATTTGTCTAAATATTCCCTGAACACTCCATTCATCATACACATGAAGACAATCAGTGAATTTGATAGCCCAAATGGCACCACCACAAACTCATAATGTCCATATTGTGTCCTGGATATTGTATTTCTAATATATTCTTATTTATTCTTACTTGATGATATCCTGACCTCAATTCAATCTTGGAAAATATTCTTTCACCTTTCATCTGATCAAATAGATTATCAATCCTTGAAAAAGGATATTTGTTCTTTATGGTAACCTTATTCAGTTGTCTGAAATTAATGCATAGCCTAGATTCCAACAAAGGATTCTATGACACTGGGGAAAATCGTGGTATCGTACCAATTGAGAAATCAATGTCTCTCTTTGGTGGAAACCACGGAATCTCCCCAAATACAT
>JZKD02S1636986.1:124411-137427 GCA_000966675.3 Picea glauca
AGTTATGATAAAATGAAATGAATTTGATTCTTAGTTATATAGAACCTCTAAAAAGTGTTTGTCCACATTTAGTTAGGGTAAACCACAAAATAAGGAAGCCATTCCCAATCATTTTCCCATTTACAAAGTAATTTAAATTTCACTTAAAATTTGCACATAAAGAAACCCTAAAAGGTGACATCAACCCCTTCTAGGGTGACATCATGGCACTTTAGCAAGTCATTAAAAAAAAATGAGGAAGTCATTGGACCTCCTAAGGCCTCCTCTTTATGTGCTAGGATCCTCTCCATGATGCAAAGGATCCTCCTCCTCCAAAGGTGCCAAGTTTATATCAAAACATCATCATCACCAGCAAAACCCTATCCCTAGGGTGAATTCAAGCCCTCCAAGATGATGTTTTGACCTTTCAAGGCCAAACATTGGGCTAAGATGGACTAGGTCTCATCATCCAAAGTCTCTTATATTACCTCAAAAGGCAACATTAAAGTTCTAGATGATCCCAATGTCTAGGTCATGGCATCCAACATGTGGGCTTCCTGCCCCAATGAAGGCCCAAGTTGGGCTTGTCCCTCCTAAAAATCCATCAACATGTCACAAAGACAGACAAGTGCGCCCTCCAATGATCTCAAGTCAAATGTATCGTGGAAAGTAAAATCACATTTAATACAAGGGCCACCTAAAAATGTGCATCAAAACTACCTTATCAAATTAAACAAGTGCTCAAAGACCCTATGCAATTTGCCAAGTTTAGGTAGGAGAGGGTTGACAAGGTGACCTATGGGATGAATCATTCCTTAAGTCAAGGAGTTTCTCCTAGGTGGACACTCTCTAAGTCATGTGGAGAAGATGAAGTGGATATGGGTAAGACTTTTGGGCATGGGTTCATGACATACAAGGGTTTGTACTATCTCATTTATGGGTGCCTTTGTAGAGGGTGTGTTGCACCTTTGTTTTCAATGCATCCTTTTTCTAAGCCCATTCATTTTCCATTAATTAATTAAAGTCCAAAACAATTGGGTACTCCCAATGGGTAACATAAATCTTGGGGGGAAATACCACAATGTTACTTGAAGGGAGAGGTACACATAGTGCCATAGGGGTAAAGCAAAGGTTGTAATGCACTTGTGTAAATCCCTCAACAAGTGGGACATCTATATAATATGAAATTTTTTCTTGCGGGTATTTGATTTTCTAGGAGAAACGTTTCATTGCTCTCAAGACCTCTTTGGGAGAGCACCTGGAAGGTTATAGTTTTGGATTTTATATTTTGCCAGCTACATTCCCTCTAGGTCTTCATCTCCTTCTTCCCATAAAATGAGGTACAATCCCTTCTTGGGTCAGTACACTCAAAAATATCAAAAGATAAGGAGATGCAAAGGATGAAGTGTGAAAAATGATAATTATGATAGGGATGGAACGATGACTCATCAAGGGGACCTCCCAGTAGCAAACCAATTCCCAAGGGTGGCCACTTACTAGAGCACAATGTCAACCACTAAGGTGAAACAGGGCAAAGAGCATAATTTCCAAGCATAAGTTATATAATCAAAAGAATCCTTAAGTGCAACATACTCAAATTCCTCGAGTATTAAAGTGACACTTACCACAATACCTGACACGTACTTCATGGAGAAAGACCCATCATCTTTCAGAATCAAGATGATGTGGTGAATGCCATTGTGACGAATCCAATATTTGTGGTGGTGAAGTGGGTATTTGTCTATGCATGTGGACGTTGTCATCCATCTGTCTCTCGGTACTCTATGTCTGCAACCTAAGGGCCTATAGACATCATCTCCTTAGTTATCCCTGGAAATTGGGGATAACAAGACTTATAATAAATAAATATGTCATCCAAGAAAACAATCACAAATTTGTCTAAATATTCCCTAAATACTCCATTCATCATACACATGAAGACAATCAGTGCATTTGATAGCCCAAATGGCACCACCACAAACTCATAATGTCCATATTGTGTCCTAGATGTTGTCTTTCTAATATATTCTTATTTATCCTTACTTGATGATATCCTTACCTCAATTCAATCTTGGAAAATATTCTTTCACCTTTCAGTTGATCAAATAGATTATCAATCCTTTAAAAAGGATATTTGTTCTTTATGGTAACCTTATTCAGTTGTCTGAAATTAATGCATAGCCTAGATTCCAACAAAGGATTCTAGGACACTGGGGAAAATAGTGGTATCGTACCAATTGAGAAATCAATGTCTCTCTTTGGTGGAAACCATGGAATCTCCCCAAATACATCCTCAAAATCATTCAAGACCATATGGTCTTAAACACTTGGAATTTTATCTTTGGATTCCTCTTCCATGTGGGATGCATAAATTTGACATCCTTTACTGAAACTCTTCTTCAACTGCATGGATGAAATTTCTCTAGTAGATACAGACCTTGGAATCCCTTGTACTTTTCCTTGTTTCCCTTCCTCGTCAAGATAGGTGAATGCCTTGTTGCAGTATTCTAGGAAAACATGATGCTTGTCCAACCAATCTATATTGATCAAACAGTCATATGAACCCAAAGATATGATATTCAAATCTAAATTTGTGTTGAGTCCATTCATGTCCATTGGACAATCTTTAACCAACTTAGTAATATTTCTCTTGGCTCTAGTGTCTAGTTGAACCAACCAATATTTTTCATGTATGTTTCTTTGCAAATGAAATATTTCAACAATATTAGGATTTATGTAACTATGGCTAGCTCCAAAATCAATTACAATGGCTATGGATTGATTATAATCTTACCTTATACTTCAATCATGGAGATTGGTACTCTTCTTGCTTGTTATCCAAGGCTGCATATATCCCTGGCATGATTCTTCCCATGTCCTCAACTATATCAACCTCCTTAATAATGTGAATAGTCCTCATATTTTCTCCTTTGTGAGGGAAATTCCTATACAAGTGGTCTTCCTCACATCCCCAACAATTTATGTGATGTTGTCTTGGCCTTTTTCCAAATGAGTTTGTCATCTTGGGATCATTATGTGTTGGTTGTCCTTGCTAATATGCTTGAGAGTTGTTTTTGTAAAAAGGTGGCTTAAAAACTTTCTTTCTTTTCTCTATCTTGCCTTTCTTTTTGTCATCCCAAGCCTTTTGGAAAGCTATTCGTCCTCTTTTGTGATCATAAAGTTACTTTTCTTTCATTATGGTCTCTTCCAATGTCCCAAGCTTATCGTAATGTATCTTATCGCTATAGAAATAATGTATCCCACTTAGAGATATTTGGATTTTAAGATTCTCATCTTTTATGAAGCCAACATGCCTCAACAATTCAAGGAACCTCCTCTCATACTCATCCATTGTCATGCTTCCAAGCTTGAGTTCAAAGAAATCTTTCATCTTCTTGTCATAATAATTCTCTGACAAGTACTGCTACTGGAAATATTTCTTAAATTGGTTCTAGGAAATTCTCATTTTATCATTATGCTTAACGTACTTGAGTTGATCCCACAACATAGATGATTTTTCTTGAAGATGGTAGGTTGCAACTTTGGCTTCTAAATTTGATGAATAATTGTGCAATTGGAAACATTTTCTCATTCCCAACATCCATGCTTCTGCATATTCATCCTTTTTGTGATCGCCATCAAAAGTAGGAGGCTTAATATTCCTAAGCTCTCCCTGCAAATCATCTACCTCAGACATACTCATCTACCTTCAAACAAGGGACACACATGGGATACTCTCCCACCTTGAGTGTGCATGTGCTCTTCTGGTTTATTTTCTTGGTGAGTGATGATGATTATGATGGTGTTGTCTACTAACACTCATTGATTGTCTAAATCCCTCATGGTCATCCCTCCTATCATGAGATCTAGTGTTACACATTATTTTGGTCACCTCGGTGATCACCTGAAAATATGTGTTCATGTTCAAAAAATATAAAAAGAGACTTTCTCCGGGAGAAAAGTGATTTGGTTTCCTCTGCCATAAAACCCTATGAAGGAAGGTCATCGCACCCTGCTCTATTCATGGGGTGCAACGATGCCTGATTGTTGCATCCTACACCATACCTGGACTGCGACATTTTCGCGGGCTGCTAAGTATGTAGGGTGCGATGATGCTCTAAGCTTGGGAAAAGTCAAATTTCACAAATGTTCTAGAAGGGGATATTCTAGAAGATGAGGTGACCTTTGATCAGTTTGGATCTTACTCGCTTATCTGATTGAGTGGGATCATCCTAATATCCTCATCCATCTCTCTTTAACACTATATAAAGAGGGATCTCTCATGGAAAAGGCTAAGTTTGAATAGCCTAATAATTTTATGGAGAGTTCTAATTCAGATCATGCTTGAGAGCTTCATTTCAGTTCATCAAGTCATTGTGGATCTTCTTCATTCAAGGTTGGAGCAAAGGGCCATTGAAAGGGGACCTTGCGGCATCTAGTCTTTGGTTGTAATCTCCACTTTCATTTAATATTATACAACAATATGTTTCTTTCCCATAAAACTATTCTTGCTTTATTGTCTGATTCCTTGATCACATACATAGGTTCTTGTTGAGTATATTATGTTACTTTCACTTTGGTTGGCTTGTGCTCCCTTGCAGATTCAATATCACAAGAGAATTTAAGTGGAGTTAGGATGGCAATGGCAAGAGGAAATGACATTTAAAAGGTATGTTGTTTATCTCTTGTTAACTAGTAAACTCAATGATTAGAACTTAGGAAAAGTTTCATATTATGTTCTGTTTTGTTCTAGTTTCCAGTGGGATCTAGGGAGATTTGTTTATGTCCACATTTACCGATTAATCCTATAACAAAATTGGTGACCATACTAGGGATACGAATCTCTTTTGGTTGTTTGCTTCTTATTTGATTTTATCCTGCCTTCTTTTGGTTGAATTTATTCTCTGAGTCTGTCGGTGATCCATATGAACTCCCTGAGTCTAAAAGTTCAATTAGATTTTTTGTCTTTCTTCCAATTTTTCCTTAGTTACAGAGATCGCCGCACTATACTATATAGACAGCCTGCAACGACCCTCTGACATTGCACCCCACTTGTGCAAACCAGTGTGATGATGTTGCATTGTGCTCTATTGGTAGCTTTCCACGACCTTAGATCATCGCACTATGCCCCACTACCTGCCTGCGATGACCTTAGATTGTCGCATTGTGCCCCAATGCCCCCTGTGACAACCTTAGATCATTGCACTATGCCCCACTGCCCGCCTGCGACAATTCCTGTAGGAATTGTTGGAGTGAGCCATTTTTTATTTTTTACCCAGTTTTGCCTCAATTGCCTGGGATGAACTTCTAATACCAGTGATTGATTTATTTATGAGTTTAAATATTTCATTTGATTGGTTTTCAGTGATTGAAAGTCTTTCTTTGTAAATTTTTCAAGTTTTGCTTTTGATTCTTGTCACAAGGATATAATCTCTATATCTTGATTTGAGTGCTTGTTTGACAAAGGGTCTTTGATTTATTTGAGGTTTTGGATTGATTTTGATTTCCATATTTTTGTTGATTGAGAAACATTTTTGTTTGCATTTGACAAAAAGCCTTCCAATCATTTTCATTTTTGTCCACATTATGAGTTTGATTTGGGAATTGTGTTGAATGTGTTGATTTTTTTGGATTACGCTTTCCTTTCTTCATTACGTCTCTAATTTGATTTTGGAAAGGAAGAACTGAAATCATTTATTCTTTTTAGTAATCTTTCATAAGAAAATTTTTGCATTCGAAATTTTTTATTAAAAGAGAACATTGGAAAAATTTTGTAGTCTTTGATTATTTGGAATTGTGTTCATTCAACAAATGAGAAATTGCATTTCGTAGCTTTTTGTACTTAAAAAAGAGATTCCTTCTCCCTATTGTAATTAGAGTTCATCGAAATGAAAGATTGCATATTCATCTCTTCTTGCATTTTATTGGGTCAAGGTCACAACACATCGTCGGTTTCATCTCCATCTCCCTTTTGAGTAAACAATAGCTTTTAAAGTACAGCGTAATTTAAAATTTACTAGCAACTTTTATTTTCTAGAAATTATCGTCACCAACATTAGCTAGGATAGTGCTTTGGAATAGGTTGTAAGGCACACTCTCCAAAGCATCAAAACACACAGTATTGTCTTGTGATAGGGAGATTTCAAATCCAATTGCTACATTTTTTCCTGGGAAGCCCTTCTCACGCAAAGGTCAAACCTGAGGTCACATTAACACTGGTAGAGTTACTCACCCTACTTTGTTGGTCTTGGTGTAGAGATTGCAGGTATTATTGGGGGTCAATTGAGGGTATACCCACGATTATGTGTGGGAACCTTTCAATTTTATTTTGGGCTAGATACCCTGCCTTTGAATGTGGATCAGACTGTCGAATGTTTCCCTAAGCATCATTGTTCGTTAAGCAGGTCGTCAACATAACTTTTCCACCCGATTTATCCCAGCCCCTTCTTGTCTTGATTTCACAATGTTGGATTGCATCACCAACCAGTGACTTCAGAATAAGAAGGTTTGTTTGCTTGGTTTGATTTATAGATTTTATTAGTGAGTGTTGTTTGTTTCCTTAGTTGGCCATAGACTTTTTTCATTCTTTATTTGGTTTGGAAAACGTCGGCCTTCGTCATTCACATAGGATGCAAGGGATACCCCCGGAAGATACAGAATGTTACCTTCCTTTGCTTCCTAACTCACCAGAGGGCTCTCCTGAGGGAGTAGTTAATAACGAAGTAGCCTCATAGGTTGGAAGTTCACACTCTTTAGAGGTATTCTGAATTGTTTCAGATTCTTTAGAGGCATTCAGACTTCCCCCAAATCCATTATTGAGTATTAGACACGACGCACATTTGCTCTGGAAGAACTCATCAAGAGAAATTGTTGTCATTGACAACACTGAAGTACCTATTGGACCTAACACAGGATCTGGAGTAGATGATCCACTTTTTCAAAGTGAATCCTTTAGAACCCCAAGCTCACACTGCTGGAATTTTTAATCCTAGCTCTGCCCCTTCTTCAGTACGCAATCTTTATGGAAATCTAGGAGCAAGTCCTGATCAACCTATGGCATCACAAATCATTGAGACATATGTTACCTATATGGTACCTTTAGACCATTTTACTGGCACGACCAATAATGTCACCACAATTTCAGACCAATTGTTGGTTGGTTCTCACTCAATTGTTCCTCTCCAGATGGCCCATTCTACTATGGGCCCATGAGATACGATTGTTTCTACTGGAAATGTGGTTATCACTCAAGCTCCTATTGGAACGCCACTTCCGCTTAGACCAAATCTGTCACTTCCCCTTGGGTATAACGCTTTGAATACTTCCATTGTTATTCCTACCCAGAATCCATCCAGAGGGTCAAAACTTTTTGTTCCTCCTGGTTATAATGTTGCTAGTCAGTTTGTTCCCACACCTACCCAGGTTATCTTTGGGGGGGCTTACGTTCCTCCTCCACCTTTGTTTGGATCATCTAATCGTTCTGGCCCTAGTGGATCCAATCCAATTGGGGGAACCAGTCATTCTGTCACTTATATTTTTTAGATTCCTGTTGGAGGCCAACCTCAAGTTGGGGGGCAACCTCAATTTCTGGGGCAACCTCAAATTGGGGCATAGCCTCAACTTGGGGGGAAACCTCAAGTTGGAATCTGTAACCCATTTTATGGGCAAAACATACCTATGTTACAATCTTAACCTTGGAATATTCCTTTCCAAGGGAATCTACAACCGTCTGGGGGGAAACATCCTCAAGTTAATTCTTTTATACCTCCCAATTTTGGTCAACCGTACCCAGGTTCTATGAATCCTACTTGGGGTCAGAATTGTCAATATAATGTTCCTTTCCAAGGGAACATACCTAATTAACCAAACCCCATTGGCTATTTGAATCAAAACCCTCCACAATTGAATCTGCCATGACTGTCTAATTATCTACAGACTCCTTATGGTCCTACTGGTATACCTACGGGACTTCCTCCCCAAAACTACCAGTTTCCTCAAGTGAACAGACAATTGCCTTTTCTTGCCACTTTGGATTTACCAGATTTATCCAGGATTTTGAATGATCCTATTTTTCATTCTCCTTATTGGCTCGTCATACCATCCAAGTTACCATATGACATTCTTAAGTTTGACGGTCGATCGGGAGAAGACCCGAATAATCATGTTATGACTTTCCATCTTTGGTGTTCATCCAACTCATTGATGCACGACTCCATTAGATTATGAATTTTCCAAAGACCTCTCACAGGTTTGGCAACTAAATGGTACATCGAGTTACCACAAGGATTCTTTAATGACTTTAATACCCTAACCATGGCCTTTTTAATGCATTAATAGTTTCCAATTTGATATGAGACAGGAAACAAAATTTTAAGTTCTTTTAAACAATCTTCTTTCACTCATATTTCTGATCACAACCATGAGTGGAGGAGGAGAAGACGGTTAATCAAAGTTCCCCTTCCTGAACAACCATTGGCTGTGTGGTTTACCAAATCACTCATTGGTCCTATTGCATGTGATGTTTCCATGGGAGGTGTCATCAATGAAGAGCAGGTGATTAGTCATGCTCAATATCTAGATCTCATTTATTCACAAACAGGAACACTTTACGACTTGATCCCTGATGCTCCTCGTCCATCCACGAATCCTACCCCGACACATCCAGCAACTTTGCATGTTGTTGATGGTGTGATTGGAACCTTCCATGCTGAGACTCAGTCTACAGAAGCCAGTCACACCAATCCTAAATCTAATAATTCTAATGTACAAAATACTCCTACTCCTACTCCTTCATCCAGTAAGACTTTTGAAGTTAATTCGGTTCAATCCACACCTATCGGGAAAAATCAAAATAAAAATAAAGAGAAGGGTAACAATAAGGAAGACAAAAATAATAATCAAAAATATGAGAAGCCCAAAACGCAGCCCGTTGATGACAAAGATAAACGTAAACCTTGTTACCCTTGCCTTATTTGTGGTGACGATCATTACACGAAATATTTTCCATGACACGCCAAGGTTACTAAGTTCCTACAAGGGACTAGAAAGCCTCCTACACCTATCATTTTGTCACAACCTTTCCCTTCTCAGCAACAGGTTCAATTGGTCATTCACGACCAAGATTCTCCTTCTACCACATCTTATGTACTTATGTGTATTGGTGACTCCAATAATAACGAAGTTGAAGTCACAACTCGAGCCAAAGATTATTCTCCGTCGAAGGAGAAAATTGATGATTTACCACTTTCATTGGTTCAACCTCCTCCCCCAACTTCACCTCCCAATGGCCCTCTTCATATTGAACGACCGGGCCTTGATAAATTTCTTCACCCCCCTCCTAAGGGTGGTGTTCGAAAGTATTCATTTAATCCTCACGCATGTGTTGCCCGGAACTACAATATTGTAGAAGACCTTGCGCAAGCACCCTCTGCAATGTCAGCTCTCAAAGTCCATGAATGTTGTCCTACTCAATGGAAGGAATTGTTAAAGGCCATTGGTGGAATTGATCCTACGGATACCAATTTGATAATATTTGAATTGGAAGATCACATTCCAAGGCTCCCTCCTCAGTTAGTGTTTTAGATCCAAGTTGTTGTGGAAAACAAGAATATATGTAGAACTGTTATTGATGAAGGAGCCTCGACTTGCATTATGCATGTTACTTGTTGGAAAGCTATTGGCTCTCCTGCCCTTACTGAGTCACGCAATACCATTAAGGCCTTCAATGGTACAGGTTTCAAACACCACCCGGTTATGAGAATGTCGGCGTGGGTCTTTAAAAATATTCAACCTTGATGGGTACATTTCCAATCCCACCACTTGATATTCCTTCTCCTTTTGTTGCCTCGATTAACATGATATCCAGCACTTTTCATGAAACCCCGGAGTCATATGACCCGTGGATAGTACCTCGCTCTGGTGACTATCTTCGCTACGACGACAAAATTCCTTTAAGTCTGGTTGAATCAGCTTATCAAGTTATTCAATCGGCAACCCCCTCTCCCCCTTCTCTCTGTGATTCATATACTTATCCATTTCACGTGATATTTCCTACTGATGAGATGATCATGTCAGTCATGTCTATGGAACATACTCCATGGAATGATGGGCATCATCATTCCATTCTCTTCCTAGAACGTGATACCATAGAGAGCTACCAATGGATTTCAACTCTGTTGACCATTGTTGTTATTTCTTTCATTCTTGAGTCAATACACGGTGTCTTGTATGAAGGGAACTTGAGTAACATTTCACCTAATGTTCCTCTTGACATATCGGTTAAACCCAAAGTCATGGAAAATGTTCATATCGGGGCCTCATGTTCTATTGATGAGGTCCACACTTACAAATCCCTTTTCCAAGAATTTTGTGACGTTTTCGCCTGGAGTTATGAAGAAATGCCAGGTATTGATCCTGACATTGTTGTGCACGATATTAAGACTTACACGGATGCTAAACCCGTTCGACAGAGACTTCACCTAGTACATCCATGTAAATTTGTTGCTATCAAGCTTGAAGTTGAGAAACTTCTTAAAGATGGCTTTGTCTATCATGTGGCTTTGAATGATTGGGTATCTAATCTTGTTCTGGTAAATAAAAAACATGGTACGATCCACGTGTGTGTAGATTATAGGGATATAAATAAAGCTTCTCCTAAGGAAAATTTTCCAACCCCTTTCGTTGACCAGATCATTGAAAACTCTGTCGGGAGTGAAATCTTCTCCTTCATGGACGGTGTCTCCAACTATAATCAAATTAATATTTTACCAGTGGATCAACACAAGACTGCTTTTATTTTCCCTTGGGGAACCTTTGTGTACCGGAAGTTACCTTTTGGTCTAAAGAATGTTGGTGTGACCTTTCAGCGTGCTATGTCTCATGCTTTTCATGATATTAAGTACATCGTACAACCCTATCTAGAAAATCTACCAGCGCATTCCATGTGTCATCAAGATCACCCGGCACATTTACGGACCATTTTTCTCCATTGTCATTATTATCGCACACGTTTGAACCCACACAAATGTGTTTTTTGTGTGGAGTCTGGACGAATCCTTGGTTTTATCGTGTCTATACACGAGATTCGAGTAGACCCTTTGAAGGTTGAGGCTATTCTTAATCTACCTCCTCCTTCCACTCTACACCAGCTCCAAAGTTTGCAAGGGAGGGAAAACTTTTTACGTCGATTCATCCCCAATTACGTTGAATTAATGAAAGGATTTACTCGGCTTCTCAATAAATGTTATGATTTTATATGGGATGACACTGCCAACAAAGCCTTTGAAGCTTTGAAACTAGCTTTAACTCGTACACCACTGTTGTTTCCCCCTGACTATAGCTGATATTACTTAATGTACTTAGTTGCTTTGGACTCTACCATTTCTATGGTCTTAGTCCAAGAGGATGATTCACACGATGAACATGTGATATACTATTTTAGTCGAAGTCTCATGACTACCGAAACCAAATACTTACTTGTGGAGAAACTGGCCTTGGAAGTTGTTCAAGTTGTTCAAAATTTTCGTCACTATATCTTATTACGTAAAACCACCATTATTTTCGATTGCAACCCCGTGCAACATATCCTTACTCGAAAATTGTTTGGGGTCAATTAATCCAAATGGATAGTTACTCTCCATGAGTTTTACTTGGATTTTGAATGCGCTAAGTCAAAGAAATCTTTGATTTTTGTCGAATTGATATGTGACCTTCCCTCTACTAAGACAAAAAATGTGGCAAAGGATTCCTTACCTGACAAATCCCTCTTTCTGATCAATTCTGATGACATGTGGTACAAAGATAATATCATCTATCTCCAGACTCAAAATTTCTGGCCTAATATTTCTAGTACAGATTTTCATCGTATACGGTATCAAGCCCATCAATACATCATCCTTGGTGATACCCTTTACCATCATGGTATTGATTCCATTTTTTGACGATGTCTCATCTACGATGAAGCTGAGAAATATTTGAATGACTGTCACTCTGGAGCATGTGGTGTTCATATGTTTGGGTATGCCACTGCCCAAAATATCTTACGAGCTGGTTATTTCTGGCCTTCATTGTTTAAGGATTTCATTACCGTCGTCCATAAATTCCACGCTTGTCAAACTTGTAATCGTAAGATATGATCTCACCCTGCTCCTCTTCACCATGTAGTTTTCATTGGTTCATTAGCTAAATGGGCCATTGAATTCATGACATGTAACCCTCACTCGGTCGAGGGGCATGGATACATTATTGTAGCTATGGATTATTTCACTAAATGGGTCTAGGCGATGCCTACATTTGATAATATCAGGAGAAATGCAGCGTTGTTCATATTCAATCATATCATTACTAGATTTGGTGTCCCTCAAGCCATCATTACTGATCACGGTAGTCATTTTTGAAATTTCATGATGTCTAAACTTACTGAGAAGTTGGGTCTTTGCCATGAAAACTCAACCCCCTATTATCCACAGGGAAATCACCAGGTTGAAGCAATCAACAAAGTTCTCACTACTATGCTTCGACAGATGATAGGAATTCATAAGACAAATTGGCACACAATGTTCTTCTCAACATTATGGTCCTATCAGACATCTGTTAAGTCTTCCATGAGATTCACACCTTTCCAGTTAGTATATGGTATCAAAGCAATTTTGTCGATTGAATGTGAGATACCAGCTTTGAAACTAGCCATTGAACTTCTCCCTAACACCTCTGAGGAACGTCTTTTGTATTTGATGCAATTAGATGAAACCCGTCGTGATGTCGCCTTAGTTATTGAAACTCAAAAGAAGCGTGTTAAAGCCCAATATCACAAGCATGTCAAGCCACATGCTTTTTCTGAAGGTGATCTAGTTCTTGTTTACGAGCAAGATCGTAATTTTCTAGGGGCCGGTAAATTTGAGCCCATGTGGCAGGATCCTTATATTGTCAAAAGAGTGTTGGAGAAGGGAGCTTATGAGCTGGTAGATTATGATGGAATCCCTTTGAGTGAACCCAGAAATGGGATTTACTTAAAGAAGTACTATGCTTAAATCATTTTT
>JZKD02S1636997.1:23489-35599 GCA_000966675.3 Picea glauca
TGTTCCAACACCAACTGGATGGAAGCACCAACTTCCAGTCACACAGGCACCAACCTGTATAATAGAGAACAATAGTTCTCCCTTGCACCACCCTGCCACACTGGTTTCTCTGGCTGCAACCAGATGGAAGCTACAACTCCTCGTGTTCAAGCACCCACTTGAACCTCTGAGGACAACAGTCCTCCCTAGCACCTCCCTACCACCCTAAAATATAAAGTTTGTTATATATAAATTTATCACAGTGATACAATATTTATCAATGGCTTACCGGTCTCATCAATGTTCTGCTACACTGCTCTTCTCTAGCTACATCAGTGTCTTCCCTGCACACCTTCATTACACTTTATGTTATTATGCCTTTTATGCTCTATGTGCCATGTCCCTTCTATGCACCATTCCTCTTCTGTGCATTTCAACTGCTTCACTCTACCTCCTTCTACACAACTTAATCACTCTCAATAGTGCCTAATCTCTTCTTTGTTCTGCGTTTTTATTCTCTCTGTCCATCTTCTACATCCTCTATTCACAATGCTTCTGCATGCTATCCCCATGTCGAGTGCTCTTCCTGATCATCATTTCAACTCTTCAGCTTCTCTGGAGGTTAAACCCATGCATCCATCATCACTGGGTCTTATGTCGATATTTCTTTAGCCTCTCTAGCAGTCGAGACTCTTCGTCTTCACTATCACAGTCGAGCTCATTCCCTCTATTGCAGTTCCAAGATCCAACGGTATTACATTTGTCAATAGCCTCTATGAATAGTCTTCATGCCACTGGAAGATGCCTTGAGACTCTTCATCTTCTTTAGAGATCACCCTGAAGTCTCTTCGAGTCCTCTGGCAGAAACCATCAGTCATTTCTAGCAGTTACACTGTGAACCTCCAAGAAAATGCATCAGCAACTGAATCGCCAACCATCCAAGAGTCATGATTCATTTCTACTAACTGAATCATATCTGATTGATTAATTGTGAAGAGCAACAGTAGCCCTTCGATTAGATTTCCAAGTATCCAGCACCGTTGGATTACAAGCACAGGGTCTCATGTTGATTTCGCCATTTCGCATTTCAAAATTTCTACATTTCGGCATTCCTGTGGTGAAGAGTCTCGACTCTTCATGTTACGATCACCAAAAAGGAGATTAACTTGGTGCTAGCTCCTCCCTCTCACATTACCATTGACGGTGACCACAGCCTACACCAAAAGGTGTTTTCGCATTTCGTCATTTCGACATTCCTATGAGGAAGTGTCTCGACACTCCAAGTCACAATCCCCAAAATGGAGCCATATCAATGGTCCACAAGACTTCATACTCTGATCCCTTCTTTTCTTAATCGAACAACTAACGGGATTTCGACGTTTTTCCCTTCCAGTCATCGTGACTCCAACATTATAAAATTCATGATCACAAATCTCCGAAGTGATCATAAAGTTCACATAACCCACTGAGATGGAAGGTTGAAGGGATTTCAGAGTTTTTCTTTTCGGGTTTTCGAGACTCACAATAGTCCCTTTCGACATTTCGGAGTTCAAGACTTCATGATGGTGGAGTTTCATCTTGCTATGTAAGACCATGAAATAGAAAGTTCTGATGTGACGTAAACCTGCTGACATCACATGTGGATTGACTTGTGTTGAATAGTTGCCACATGTTACTCTAATTCGTGACTTACATGTGCCTAAAATGTTGAATCAACTTGACACTTGTCATTGCCTGATTGTGCCATGTGTCCTTAGTTGACGTGATTTTCTTATGTGCCTGTTTTGGGATTTTGGGGTTCTCTACTTCAAAGGTTAAAGTTCCTTTGATCTTTGATTTCCTGGTCTGTGAAACTCTAAAATGGAGTCTTTGTTGTTGTGCCTTTTTCAGTATTTCAACGTTTCGCATTTCGCAACTTCGGGACTCCTGTGATGAAGAGTCTCGACTCTTGACTCCTCCAAATCCTGGTATCCAAAACTTTGAAATGGAGTCATATCAACAGTCCACAATCTTGATGATTCGACGGTCCAGATCTTTTTGTGATTTCTCATATCACAAGTTCTTGCCGTGAGTTGCTTCCTTGAATCCTCCAACTCCCGATATCCGAAACTCCAAAATGGAGATTAAGTCGTGGTTTTGCATTTCACGATTTTCTATTGTGAGTTTCATTACCATGCCATTATCCCTGTGCTGCTGGTCATGATCTTTTCCATCAATGACAAACACACATACTCTACACTATCTCTTCTGATCTTATTGAGCTTGCTCTGTTGTGTCTTCCTAAAATACTTCTAGTGCCCGCCTACACATTCTTCNGACAACAGTCCTCCCTAGCACCTCCCTACCACCCTAAAATATAAAGTTTGTTATATATAAATTTATCACAGTGATACAATATTTATCAATGGCTTACCGGTCTCATCAATGTTCTACTACACTGCTCTTCTCTAGCTGCATCAGTGTCTTCCCTGCACACCTTCATTACACTTTATGTTATTATGCCTTTTATGCTCTATGTGCCATGTCCCTTCTATGCACCATTCCTCTTCTGTGCATTTCAACTGCTTCACTCTACCTCCTTCTACACAACTTAATCACTCTCAATAGTGCCTAATCTCTTCTTTGTTCTGCATTTTTATTCTCTCTGTCCATCTTCTACATCCTCTATTCACAATGCTTCTGCATGCTCTCCCCATGTCGAGTGCTCTTCCTGATCATCATTGCAAATCTTCAGCTTCTCTGGAGGTTAAACCCATGCATCCATCATCACTGGGTGTTATGTCGAGATTTCTTTAGCCTCTCTAGCAATCGAGACTCTTCGTCTTCTCTGTCACAGTCGAGCTCATTCCCTCTATTGTAGTTCCAATCTCCAACGGTATTACATTTGTCAATAGCCTCTATGAATAGTCTTCATGCCACTGGAAGATGCCTTGAGACTCTTCATCTTCTTTGGAGATCACCCTGAAGTCTCTTCGAGTCCTCTGGCAGAAACCATCAGTCATTTCTAGCAGTTACACTGTGAACCTCCAAGAAAATGCATCAGCAACTGAATCGCCAACCATCCAAGAGTCATGATTCAGTTCTACTAATTGAATCATATTTTATTGATTAATTGTGAAGAGCAACAGTAGCCCTTCAATTAGATTTCCAAGTATCCAACACCGTTGGATTACAAGCACAGGGTCTCATGTTGATTTCACCATTTCTCATTTCAACATTTCGACATTTCGGCATTCCTGTGGTGAAGAGTCTCGACTCTTCATGTTACGATCACCAAAAAGGAGATTAACTTGGTGCTAGATCCTCCCTCTCACATTACCATTGACGGTGACCACAACCTACACCAAAAGGTGTTTTCACATTTCGTCATTTCGACATTCCTGTGAAGAAGTGTCTCGGCACTCCAAGTCACAATCCCCAAAATGGAGCCATATCAATGGTCCACAAGACTTCATACTCTGATCCCTTCTTTTCTTAATTGAACAACTAACGGGATTTCGACGTTTTTCCCTTCCAGTCATCGTGACTCCAACATTATAAAATTCATGATCACAAATCTCCGAAGTGATCATAAAGTTCACATAACCCACTGAGATGGATGGTTGAAGGGATTTCAGAGTTTTTCCTTTCGGGTTTTCAAGACTCACAATAGTCCCTTTCGACATTTCAGAGTTCGAGACTTCATGATGGTGGAGTTTCATCTTGCTATGTAAGACCACGAAATAGAAAGTTCTGATGTGACGTAAACCTGTTGACGTCACACGTGGATTGACTTGTGTTGAATAGCTTCCACATGTTACTCTAATTCGTGACTTACATGTGCCTAAAATGTTGAATCAACTTGACACTTGTCATTGCCTGATTGTGCCATGTGTCCTTAGCTGACGTGATTTGCTTATGTGCCTATTTTGGGATTTTGGGGTTCTCTACTTCAAAGGTTAAAGTTCCTTTGATCTTTGATTTCCTGGTCTGTGAAACTCTGAAATGGAGTCTTTGTTGTTGTGCCTTTTTCAGTATTTCAGCGTTTCGCATTTCGCAACTTCGGGACTCCTGTGATGAAGAGTCTCGACTCTTGACTCCTCCAAATCCTGGTATCCAAAACTTTGAAATGGAGTCATATCAACAATCCACAATCTTGATGATTCGATGGTCCAGATCTTTTTGTGATTTCTCATATCACAAGTTATTGCCGTGAGTTGCTTCCTTGAATCCTCCAACTCCCGGTATCCAAAACTCCAAAACGGAGATTAAGTCATGGTTTCGCATTTCACGATTTTTTGTTGTGAGTTTCTTCCTTGACTCCTGGAGTTTACGCTTCTGAATGGGATCCAATGATCACTTGTTGAACTTGTCATTTCCATGCCATTATCCCTGTGCTACTGGTCGTGATCTTTTCCATCAATGACAAACACACATACTCTACACTATCTCTTCTGATCTTATTGAGCTTGCTCTGTTGTGTCTTCCTAAAATACTTCTAGTGCCCGCCTACACATTCTTCCTGTACTTAATCCATCGTCATTATTGTACTTTCCATCAATGGCAAGAATACGTTGCTTGTAAAACATTCCAACACTCCATACATCTGGCGATGTATTCAACAATCTCTTTCTTCACACTTGGCCAAAAGTAATGGCTCTTGAATGCTACCACAATTTTTTGATATCCAAGGTGCCCAACATAAGGCACATTATGCATTTCATGTAAAATCATAAGTTTCAAGTTCTGGACATTAGGTACATAAATTCTATTCTTGTACAAAAGTATTCCATCGGCCTCTAATTTATAATTATCCACTTTCTGTGGCATCTTACCTTGTTGTAGCTTTTCTACCAAATCTGTGTATTGCAAATCTATATTTGCATCCTCTGAAATTATGCTTTTAATATCAGTTCAGTACATGCTAATGGTTGTAGCATGTAATTCATGCACTCTCTTGTTGATTGCATCAACCACTTTTTTTTCCTTCCCTTTGATATGCTTGATATCAAAATCGTATTCACAGATAAACTCCAACCACCTACTCTGTCTAGCATTTAAGGTTGGTTGATCAAACAAATATTTCAGACCGTTGTGCTTTGTTCTTAGTTCGAACCTCCTTCCCATGAGGTAATGTCTCCATTTATTTAGAGTGTGCACTATGGCTGCCAACTCCAAATCATGAGTTGCCTAGTTCCTTTCATGTTCTTTCAACTTTCTGGATTCATAATAGATTACGAATCCATTCTGACTAAGGACTCCTCCCAATCCTTCTTTGCATGCATTTGTACACACTAGAAAGTCTTCGTTTGGATCTGCAATCCTTAGGATTGGAGCATTGGTTAACAATTTCTTCAATCGCTGAAATCTTTTCTCACAATCTTCTATCCATTGCAACTTATTCTCCTTCCTTTGCAAGGAAGTGATACGGTGAGATATCCTCAAGAACCCTGCGATAAAACTTCTATAATAACCAGCTAGACCCATAAAGGATCTAGATTCTATCACGTTCTTTGGCGCGGACCATTCTCTAATGGCCTCAATCTTCTTAGGATCTACAACTATCCCATCCTTCGAAATAATATGCCCCAAGTAATGGATCTGCTCCTGATAAAAAGAGAACTTGCTCAACTTGGCATACATTTCATGCTCTCTTAGCACCTGCAACACCATCCTAAGATGTTTTTCAAGCTTTTCCTTCAACTTGGAATACACCAAAATGTCATCCAGGAATACTATAACAAACTTGTCTAGATAGTCCCTGAATACACCATTAATTAGGCACATAAAAACAATGAGTGCATTTGACAACCCAAATGGCACCACTGTGAACTCGTAATGATCATAGATTGTTCTAAAGGAAGTCTTGTTGATGTCTTCATCCTTTATCTTTACCTGGTGATATCCTGACCTGAGGTCTATCTTCAAAAATATCTTCGCATCCTTCAACTGATCGAAGAGGTCATCAATCCTTGGTAGAGGATANCTGGCAATGTATTCAACAATCTCTTTCTTCACACTTGGCCAAAAGTAATGGCTCTTGAATGCTACCACAATTTTTTTATATCCAAGGTTCCCAACATAAGGCACATTATGCATTTCATGTAAAATCGTAAGTTTCAAGTACTAGACATTAGGTACAAAAATTCTATTCTTGTACAAAATTATTCCATTGGCCTCTAATTTATAATTATCCACTTTCTGTGGCATCTTACCTTATTGTAGCTTTTCTACCAAATCCGTGTACTGCAAATCTATATTTGTAGCCTCTGAAATTATGCTTTTAATATCAGTTCAGTACATGCTAATGGTTGTAGCATGTAATTCATGCACTCTCTTGTTGATTGCATCAACCACTTTGTTTTCCTTCCCTTTGATATGCTTGATATCAAAACCGTATTCACAGATAAACTCCAACCACCTACTCTGTCTAGCATTTAAGGTTGGCTGATCAAACAAATATTTCAGACCATTGTGGTTTGTTCTCAGTTCGAACCTCCTTCCCATGAGGTAATGTCTCCATTTATTTAGAGTGTGCACTATGGCTGCCAACTCCAAATCATGAGTTGCATAGTTCCTTTCATGTTCTTTCAACTTTCTGGATTCATAATAGATTATGAATCCATTTTGACTAAGGAATCCTCCCAATCCTTCTTTGCATGCATTTGTACACACTAGAAAGTCTTTGTTTGGATCTGCAATCCTTAGGATTGGAGCACTTGTTAACAATTTCTTCAATCGCTGAAATCTTTTCTCACAATATTCTATCCATTGCAACTTATTCTCCTTCCTTTGCAAGGAAGTGATACGGTGAGATATCCTCGAGAACCCTGCGATAAAACTTCTATAATAACCAGATAGACCCATAAAGGATCTAGATTCTATCACGTTTTTTGGCGTTGACCATTCTCTAATGGCCTCAATCTTCTTAGGATCTACAACTATCCCATCCTTCGAAATAATATGCCCTAAGTAATGGATCTTCTCCTGATAAAAAGAGAACTTGCTCAACTTGGCATACATTTCATGCTCTCTTAGCACCTGCAACACCATCCTAAGATGTTTTTCATGCTTTTCCTTCAACTTGGAATACACCAAAATGTCATCCAGGAATACTATAACAAACTTGTCTAGATAGTCCCTGAATACACCATTAATTAGGCACATAAAAACAACGAGTGCATTTGACAACCCAAATGGCACCACTGTGAACTCGTAATGATCATAGATTGTTCTAAAGGCAGTCTTGTTGATTTCTTCATCCTTTATCTTTACCTAGTGATATCCTGACCTGANTCTCAGTTCGAACCTCCTTCCCATGAGGTAATGTCTCCATTTATTTAGAGTGTGCACTATGGCTGCCAACTCCAAATCATGAGTTGCATAGTTCCTTTCATGTTCTTTCAACTTTTTGGATTCATAATAGATTACGAATCCATTCTGACTAAGGAATCCTCCCAATCCTTCTTTACATGCATTTGTACACACTAGAAAGTCTTCGTTTGGATCTGCAATCCTTAGGATTGGAGCACTGGTTAACAATTTCTTCAATCGCTGAAATCTTTTCTCAAAATCTTCTATCCATTGCAACTTATTCTCCTTCCTTTGCAAGGAAGTGATACGGTGAGATATCCTCGAGAACCCTGCGATAAAAATTCTATAATAACCAGCTAGACCCATAAAGGATCTGGATTCTATCACATTCTTTGGCGCTGACCATTCTCTAATGGCCTCAATCTTCTTAGGATCTACAACTATCCCATCCTTCGAAATAATATGCCCCAAGTAATGGATCTGCTCCTGATAAAAAGAGAACTTGCTCAACTTGGCATACAATTCATGCTCTCTTAGCACCTGCAACACCATCCTAAGATGTTTTTCATGATTTTCCTTCAACTTGGAATACACCAAAATGTCATCCAGGAATACTATAACAAACTTGTCTAGATAGTCCCTGAATACACCATTAATTTGGCACATAAAAACAACGAGTGCATTTGACAACCCAAATGGCACCACTGTGAGCTCGTAATGATCATAGATTGTTCTAAAGGCAGTCTTGCTGATGTCTTCATCCTTTATCTTTACCTGGTGATATCTTGACCTGAGGTCTATCTTCAAAAATATCTTCGCATCCTTCAACTGGTCGAAGAGGTCATCAATCCTTGGTAGAGGATATTTGTTCTTTAAAGTTACTTTGTTCAACTGTTTGAAATTCATACACAATCTCAACGTCCCATCCTTCTTCTTCACGAACATGATTGGTGCACCCCAAGGTGACACACTTGGGCATATGTACCCCTTCTTGAGAATCTCTTCAAGCTGCAATTGCAACTCTTTTAGCTTTGGCATACTCATTCTGTAAGGAGCTTTCGATACTGGAGCTGCTCCAGTCATCATGTTTACAAAGAAATCAATATCTCTCTTTGGAGGTAGTCCGGGTACCTCCTAAAATACATCTTCAAAATCCTTTAGTACCGCATTATCTCTAATCTTTGAGACTTCATCCCCAGATGCTTCCTCCACATAGGCTGCAAATAATTGACAACAATTTCTGTAGCACTTCCTCAGCTACATTGCTGATATTTCTCTGATAGCAACAACTCTGGGAATTCCTTGGACTGTTTTTTGATTCCCTTCATCATCCAGACAAGTGAATGCCTTATTATGACACTCCAATATGGCATGGTTTGCATCCAACCAGTCCAACCCAATTAGACAGTTATAAGAACCTAAAGGCAGAATATTCAATTCAGTCTTTGTGCTCAATCCATTCATGTCCACAGGACATGATTTAACCAATGCAGTGANTCGAAGAGGTCATCAATCCTTGGTAGAGGATATTTGTTCTTTAAAGTTACTTTGTTCAACTGTTTGAAATTCATACACAATCTCAACGTCCCATCCTTCTTCTTCACGAACATGATTGGTGCACCCCAAGGTGACACACTTGGGCATATGTACCCCTTCTTGAGAATCTCTTCAAGCTGCAATTGCAACTCTTTTAGCTTTGGCATACTCATTCTGTAAGGAGCTTTCGATACTGGAGCTGCTCCAGTCATCATGTTTACAAAGAAATCAATATCTCTCTTTGGAGGTAGTCCGGGTACCTCCTAAAATACATCTTCAAAATCCTTTAGTACCGCATTATCTCTAATCTTTGAGACTTCATCCCCAGATGCTTCCTCCAGATAGGCTGCAAATAATTGACAACAATTTCTGTAGAACTTCCTCAGCTACATTGCTGATATTTCTCTGATAGCAACAACTCTGGGAATTCCTTGGACTATTTTTTGATTCCCTTCATCATCCAGACAAGTGAATGCCTTATTATGACACTCCAAGATGGCATGGTTTTGTTCCAACCAGTCCAACCCAATTAGACAGTTATAAGAACCTGAAGGCAGAATATTCAATTCAGTCTTTGTGCTCAATCCATTCATGTCCACAAGACATGATTTAACCAATGCAGTGAATTTTCTCTTAGTTCTTGTAGTCAGCTGCACTAACCAAGATTTTTCATGTTTGCATCTCAACAAATGCAAACTTTCCACCACTCTAGGATCTATGTAGCTATGGATAGCCCCTGAATCAATTAAAATAGTAAATGATTGGTTGTTAATCATACCTTCCACTTCAATCATGTGTGATTGAAATTCATCTTTCTTGTTGTCCAGGGTTGCATATATCCTTAGAATCCTATTGCCCATTTCCTCCACTGTTTCAGCTTGCTGAACATCATGGAAAACTCTCACGTTTCCATTTTTGTGGGGACAATCTTTGTACTTGTGGTTCCCCTGATAGCCCAAACAATGAATGGGTGTCTGTCTTGGCCTTTGTTCCCCTACGTCAACCATTCTCGGCTCTCTAAATGATGGCTATCCTTGAGGATTGTTTCCGAAAAAGGGAGGTTTGTTTCCTTTCTGCCTCTTCTCTTTCTTGAACTTCTTCTAGTCATCCAAAGCCTTCCGAAAAGTAGGCTTTTCTCTTTGTTGTTCATATAAGCATTTCACTCTCCTTATCATTTCTTCCATATTTTTTGGGTCATCATACTAAATATTTTCACCAATGGAAGGTGGCAATCCACTTAGATAGCTCTGAATCTTGACAGTCTCATCTTTGATGAATGGAACATACTTTAGTAATTCCAGAAACCTTCGTTCGTACTCGTAAATGGTCATGCTACCCAGTTTGAGTTCAAAGAACTCTTTCATCTTTCTATCGTAATATCTTTTAGTCAAGTATTTCTTCTCGAAATACCTCTTGAATTCTTTCCAAGTGACATATTTCTCTCTAATGTGTTGCACCTACACAAGATGATCCCACCACATGGATGCTCTTCCTTTCAGTTGATACATTGCAATTATTCCTTTTGCATGAGAGGAATAATTCTATAGTTGGAAATATTTCCTCATGCCATGCAACCATGTTTCGGCATCTTCCTCCTTCTTATGCTCTACATCAAATGTAGGAGGCTTAATCTTGTTCACTTTGCCTTCCATCTCATCCACAACAAATCTCTTGTGATTTCTGGTAGGATATGGGATTGAACTACTGTGTGCCCTCCTCTTGGAGCGACCTTGGGAGTGATGATGGTGTCTACCAACACTCCTTGATCTTATTCCCTCAGAAATCTAGTGACTCCCTTTTTTTCTCGAGTCCAACTTATTTTATATTGTCTCCAAACTCTTCATCAACTATAAGTTGAATTCACCTTATTTATATTGAGCTTTCATAATCTTTCTGCTATCTATTTGGTGAGTTTTGACATCTTTCTACAATTTTTCAATGATTTTCATCATATTCCCTTCCTTATCTATCTCTTCTCCATGCCCATTGGAATTCGACCCTTCAACTCCCAAATGAACATCCATCCCTTTAGCTTCATTCTCTAAACTAGAATCATTCAGTATCTCCTCCATTTCTTTTCACTCAATATCAACTCTAATTGATTATGGCACTCACAAAACTTCTGCAAACACAATGTGCAGACATCCGAAATTTGTCAGGCCATCATTCCTTAAAAATAAATCCCATAGAATTCATAAATTGAGTCTGTTTTTAAGAAACATTTAGATTTCATGAATTTTCCGAGCTCTACTCGGCTCTGTAACAATACTTCGGGCATTATTCACTTCTCTCTCAGTCTCCAACCCATGTGATTGTGGTTCATGACCACTCGCCTAACAAAAAGGGTGCTTTGCGACTTTGCGTTTTAGGTATTCAGCTGTGGGCCAAACCTGATACTCTCGATTCTCGATTTTTTGAATCGTAAATTTCCTAGGCACTAGCTCCTCTTGTTAGGCCCCTTTGAATGTGACGTCAGGCTATAACCTGGGCCCCAACATCCGAGCTTCTCTACCCTCTAGCCCACATAGTACAAATGTCACCAGCCAAGGCGATGGCACATGGCATGCTTAGGAAGATCCACGTCACCCCAGGCGATGTCATCCGACCCCACCATGTCTGCTCTTTCATTTCAGAACATTGGGCTTCAGGAGTTTGTGAAACAACACATTCCATTCTCTCGACAACCGAACTCCTGAAATTACAATCTTCCCTTCTACTTGATCCAATGGTCAAGCTCTTTTCTCCAGATCTACAGTGTAGATCTCCCTTGGGACTTTGGGGTTTTGAGTTTTGGGTGTTTATGCCTCCATGCACCCCACTTCTCCCGATTTTTGAAATATGAAGGGTTTCTAGGATAACACTCATGTACCTTCTCCATATCTGATGATCGTAATTAATTTCCTTTCCATACAGATCCTATGGCTCCAACACCCCAAGTGTTGAGCGCTCTCTCTCTGTGGTCAAATACAAAGCTGGCTATGGTTTCATTCTATTGCTACTCCTACTGAGCGTCGTAACATGGCTAAGTAACTCCTTGTCACTCAGAAACAATCTAAGGTCCCAAATTAGTCCTCCAGACACAATTTCCTCTTGAAACCTCGAGTCCAAAGACCACTTATCTGGCCCATTCAGGCTCAGTGTTGAAACTATGGATCTGATACCATATAGTAACGTCCTCGACCATCAACCCCACGGTCAGGCAATGCTACTACGCATAAACATTCTCAAACTTATATAGTATGCATTTAAATGAAGTTAAATGACTTAACACAAAGTAAACATATAATTACTACTAACATACA
>JZKD02S1636997.1:103396-114340 GCA_000966675.3 Picea glauca
CCTCGGCTACGACTTCTTCTTCAACTCCAGCCTCATTTTCTCTTTTAGCTTCACTGACATCTCCAATATCAACTATTTGTCTTTGTGTTGTCTCCATAGCATCTAATCGAGCATGTATTTCTCTCATTTCCCTTTCCACAACTGGATCGGGCATTGCTCGTTCTTGATGTCTTCTTGGCGGCATTGTTGTAAACTTCTCTCTGCTACAAAATTTCAAATTTTGTGGCTTTGATACCACTCTGATGCAACAACCCCACCTCAGTAGGTTATGCGTGACCTCCGGATCTTAGGATCATTCTTAATATCCCCGAGAGTCTAATTGACTCTTTGATTTACCCGCAGGAAATCACTCACACCCGCAAGTGTGTATCCATAGGTCTTTCTTTGGAGCTACGCCCATGCGAAGAAACACTAAGGGCCAACTCTCATCCACATGATCATCAATATGACCATAGCCTTCACCCTAATGGGTAATTCAGGTTTCGCGACTTCACGATTCCTGATGTGAGTCCTTTTGTCTCTTCAATCCTCAAAACCCGAAAAGGTATAATAGGTCTCTGACTTCTCCCTTTTTCTTTTTTCCTGATGTGACCTGAGGCTAAAAACTAGTCCCAATATTTCAGCACTTCGAGATTTCGCATACCGGGGAAACCAAATGCAATGGCTCCCTGCAAGGATCGCCAAAACCTGATAACTCTTCACCACAAATCAACGGTTTTGCACCTTCCATGATCTGACGGTCCTGATTCAATCAGGACTTCGCGAATCGGGAGCTCACGACTCTTGACTGTGAGTCACAACCTTCTCCACTTCCCGAATTTCAAAATAACAAAATTTTGAACACGAGATCAAGGACCCTCGTTGATTCGAATCCAACGACCTCTATTCATCTTAAGGTTGTAAGCATGGAAATATGCTTAACCTTAATCTTCTCACTGATTTATGAGACCCAATGGACCTCATCAAATTGTCACTTCCTCCATGAAGTGATTCCTTTGTTCAATCAGACTTTTGGAAGACTCCTCCGCCAAACAATCTGGCGTCTAGCTTCCTAAGATTTCTTCTACTAGATGACCTCTTCCCTCATCTCCCTTTGAACACTTCAAAGGTTCTATCCCTTCTGATATTTTACGTGCAAACTCTAGGATTTCCTTAGGGATTCTTCATGCACTTTTTGCGGCATTCTCAATAACCTTTGGTTATTTCACCCTTCAACTTTGTGCACACCTTGCAACAACAGTTCTTCAATCCTTCTCCTCGTTTGGAAAATTCTAAGACTTCCACTCGCTTGCACACACCTTGCATAGATCTGTGAGAACAGTGGTAACCCTCTTGAGTTTCTTTGAGATAAAACTCATAATCTCGTCAATGCACTCCTTGCGGACAATCACTGCGCTTCTTGCAAGATTTATCAGGAAGAGAAACAATTGAAACTCATACTTATCTCCTCATAGATTTCATACATTCATCATAGAAATCAAAAGAATACACATATCATTGAAGTAAATGCATAACAGAGAAACAAAACAAATGTAAACATACCATTCAATAGATGTAAACAATAAGCATAATAACACCATGAACTTGAGTTAAGGCTCTCTTATATTAACTCAGTGTTTATGTACATGGTTCAANTTCTTCAACTCCAGCCTCATTTTCTCTTTTAGCTTCACTGACATCTCCAATATCAACTATTTGTCTTTGTGTTGTCTCCATAGCATCTAATCGAGCATGGATTTCTCTCATTTCCCTTTCCACAACTGGATCGGGCATTGCTTGTTCTTGATGTCTTCTTGGCGGCATTGTTGTAAACTTCTCTCTGCTACAAAATTTCAAAATCCGTGGCTCTGATACCACTCTGACACAACAACCCCACCTCAGTAGGTTCTACGTGACCTCCCGGTCTTAGGATCATTCTTAATCTCCTCGAGAGTCTAATTGACTCTTTGATTTCCCCACAGGAAATCACTCGCACCCGCAAGTGTGTATCCATAGGTCTTTCTTTGGAGCTACGCCCATGCGAAGAAACACTAAGGGCCAACTCTCATCCACATGATCATCAATATGACCATAGCCTTCACCCTAATGGGTAATTCGGGTTTCGTGACTTCACGATTCCTGATGTCAGTCATTTTGTCTCTTCAATCCTCAAAACCCGAAAAGGTATAATAGGTCTCTGACTTCTCCCTTTTTCTTTTTTCCTGATGTGACCTGAGGCTTAAAACTAGTCCCAATATTTCAGCACTTCGAGATTTCTCATACCGGGGAAACCAAATGCAATGGCTCCCTGCAATGATGGCCAAAACCTGATAAATCTTCACCACAAATCAAAAGTTTTGCACCTTCCATGATATGACGGTCCTGATTCAATTAGGACTTCGTGAATCGGGAGCTCACGACTCTTGACTGTGAGTCACAGCCTTCTCCACTTCCCGAATTTCAAAATAACGAAATTTTGAACACGAGATCAAGGACCCTTGTTGATTCGAATCCAACGACCTCTATTCATCCTGAGGTTGTAAGCATGGAAATATTCTTAACCTTAATCTTCTCACTGATTTATGAGACCCAATGGACTTCATCAAATCGTCACTTCCTCCATGAAGTGATTCCTTTGTTCAATCAGACTTTTGGAAGACTCCTCCGCCAAACAATCTGGCGTCTACCTTCCTAAGATTTCTTCTACGAGATGACCTCTTCCCTCATCTCCCTTTGAACACTTCAAAGGTTCTATCCCTTCTGATATTTTACTTGCAAACTCTAGGATTTCCTTAGGGATTCTTCATGCACTTTTTGCGGCATTCTCAATAACCTTTGGTTATTTCACCCTTCAACTTTGTGCACACCTTGCAACAACAGTTCTTCAATCCTTCTCCTTGTTTGGAAAATTCTAAGACTTCCACTCGCCTGCACACACCTTGCAAAGATCTGTGAGAACAATGGTAACCCTCTTGAGTTTCTTTGAGATAAAACTCATAATCTCGTCAATGCACTCCTTGCGGACAATCATTGCGCTTCTTGCAAGATTTATCAGGAAGAGAAACAATTGAAACTCATACTTCTCTCCTCATAGATTTCATACATTCATCATAGAAATCAAAAGAATACACATATCATTGAAGTAAATGCATAACAGGGAAACGAAACAAATGTAAACATACCATTCAATAGATGTAAACAATAAGCATAATAACACCATGAACTTGAGTTAAGGCTCTCTTATATTAACTTAGTGTTTATGTACATGGTTCAATAGAAACAACTACCTATGTCGTACAGTCCTACAATCTCCGTTCTTCTATGCTCTTCTCTTCTACAACTCAACAACTTACATAAATTATTCATAATACAATGATACAAGTGAGGGTGTCTTTTAAAAGTTTTCCCTCCTACATCTCTAAGCTATCTAATCAAAAGTAAAAGCTACCTACTTTAAATTCAATACAAATGAATTCCTTCATATCTGACAGATGAGAGCAACGCCCAAGATCTATTTACAATCTCGAAAACATAAATGTAAATACGCTCTCCTAGATATTAAATTAATGCTTCTTCATTCAAAATCAAAACTCTTTCAAAATAGGCATTGGTGCATTTCCAACTGTCTTTGCCTTTGCACTTTATTTTTTGGCTTGTTTACAATGTTCCTTCATCATACTCCCTTGGCTGAAAAATTCATGAATTCCTGTTCATGAGCTCCTGCACCACTTGTCCATGTCTTTGGATTCCCGTCTCACTTTTTCAGCTGGTATCCTCAATCGGGTGTCCTTTCCACTTCACCAAATATTAAAAGTATGTCCTTCTTCGGGTTTTCTTTCTGACTCTCTGATCAATTATCTTTTCCATCTGCGGCTTTTCAGCTACAGGCATCTGTCTGACCCACTGAAATTCCTGTTGATTCTCCTATGTTCCTATTTTGTCTTCTCTGTAAGGATACAAATCTACCATGTTGAATATAGGTGATATTCCTACCCCATCTGGTAATTCAATCTCAGAAGTGTTTGCCTCAAACTTTCTTATGATTTTAGATGGCCCATTTTTCTTCATCTTCATCTTGTTGTATGTTCCCCTTGGGAACCTTTCTTTTCTGAGATGTGTCAGAACCAAATCACCTACTTCAAACTAAATTTCTCTCCTGTGGTGATCTACTCTTCTCTTATACTCCTAGTTGGAATTCTATAATCACTCTCGTATTTTACTACGAAGCTCCTGCATCTCTGCTGCAAAATCTTCAGCGCTAGCACTCTGGAATTCAGTCTGCTCCAAGTCTATTAATTCATATACTCCTCTCAGCTTCATTCCATACATGATCTGGAATGGGATTTGTCCTGTACTCCTGTTTGGTGAATCATTGTATGAAAATTCGGCTTGTGAAAGAATCTGATCCCACTGACTGTGATGTTCATCCACCAAAATCCTTAACAAGTCTCCCAAACTTCTATTTACTACCTTAGTTTCTCCATCCATCTGAGGGTGATATGTTGAGCTAAATAATAAATTAGTCTCCAACTTATTCCATAGGGTTCTCCAGAAATGACCAACAAACTTGGTATCCCTGTCCAATACAATACTCTTGGGTAAGCTGTGAAGTCTAACAACTTCATTGAAAAATAGGTTTGCAATGTGAGTTGCATCACTGGTTTTCTGANTTCTTCAACTCCAGCCTCATTTTCTCTTTTAGCTTCACTGACATCTCCAATATCAACTATTTGTCTTTGTGTTGTCTCCATAGCATCTAATCGAGCATGGATTTCTCTCATTTCCATTTCCACAACTAGATCGGGCATTGCTCGTTCTTGATGTCTTCTTGGCGGCATTGTTGTAAACTTCTCTCTGCTACAAAATTTCAAAATCTGTGGCTCTGATACCACTCTGACGCAACAACCCCACCTCAGTAGGTTCTGCGTGACCTCCCGGTCTTAGGATCATTCTTAATCTCCCCGAGAGTCTAATTGACTCTTTGATTTCCCCGCAGGAAATCACTCACACCCACAAGTGTGTATCCATAGGTCTTTCTTTGGAGCTACGSCCATGCGAAGAAACACTAAGGGCCAACTCTCATCCACATGATCATCAATATGACCATAGCCTTCACCCTAATGGGTAATTCRGGTTTCGCGACTTCACGATTCCTGATGTGAGTCCTTTTGTCTCTTCAATCCTCAAAACCCGAAAAGGTATAATAGGTCTCTGACTTCTCCCTTTTTCTTTTTTCCTGATGTGACCTGAGGCTGAAAACTAGTCCCAATATTTCAGCACTTCAATATTTCGCATACCGGGGAAACCAAATGCAATGGCTCCCTGCAATGATGGCCAAAACCTGATAACTCTTCACCACAAATCAACGGTTTTTCACCTTCCATGATCTAACGGTCCTGATTCAATCAGGACTTCGTGAATCGGGAGCTCACGACTCTTGACTATGAGTCACAGCCTTCTCCACTTCCCGAATTTCAAAATAACAAAATTTTGAACACGAGATCAAGGACCCTCGTTGATTCGAATCCAACGACCTCTATTCATCCTGAGGTTGTAAACATGGAAATATGCTTAACCTTAATCTTCTCACTAATTTATGAGACCCAACGGACCTCATCAAATCGTCACTTCCTCCATGAAGTGATTCCTTTGTTCAATCAGACTTTTGGAAGACTCCTCCGCCAAACAATCTGGCGTCTACCTTCCTAAGATTTATTCTACGAGATGACCTCTTCCCTCATCTCCCTTTGAACACTTCAAAGGTTCTATCCATTCTGTTATTTTACCTGCAAACTCTAGGATTTCCTTAGGGATTCTTCATGCACTTTTTGCGGAATTCTCAATAACCTTTGGTTATTTCACCCTTCAACTTTGTGCACACCTTGCAACAACAGTTCTTCAATCCTTCTCCTCGTTTGGAAAATTCTAAGACTTCCACTCACCTGCACACACCTTGCACAGATCTGTGAGAACAGTAATAACCCTCTTGAGTTTCTTTGAGATAAAACTCATAATCTCGTCAATGCACTCCTTGCAGACAATCACTGCGCTTCTTGCAAGATTTATCAGGAAGAGAAACAATTGAAACTCATACTTCTCTCCTCATAGATTTCATACATTCATCATAGAAATCAAAAGAATACACATATCATTGAAGTAAATGCATAATAGAAAAACAAAACAAATGTAAACATACCATTCAATAGATGTAAACAATAAGCATAATAACACCATGAACTTGAGTTAAGGCTCTCTTATATTAACTCAGTGTTTATGTACATGGTTCAATAGCAACAACTACCGATGTCGTACAGTCCTACAATCTTTGTTCTTCTATGCTCTTCTCTTCTACAACTCAACAACTTACATAAATTATTCATAATACAATGATACAAGCGAGGGTGTCTTTTACAAGTTTTCCCTCCTACATCTCTAAGCTATCTAATCAAAAGTAAAAGCTACCTACTTTAAATTCAATACAAATAAATTCCTTCATATCTGACAGATGAGAGCAACGCCCAAGATCTATTTACAATCTCGAAAACATAAATGTAAATACGCTCTCCTAGCTATTAAATTAATGCTTCTTCATTCAAATTCAAAACTCTTTCAAAATAGGCATTGGTGCATTTCCAACTGTCTTTGCCTTTGCACTTTCTTTTTTGGCTTGTTTACCATGTTCCTTCATCATATTCCCTTGGCTGAAAAATTCATGAATTCCTATTCATGAGCTCCTGCACCACTTGTCCATGTCTTTGGATTCCCGTCTCACTTTTCCAGCTGGCATCCTCAATCGGGTGTCCTTTCCACTTCACCAAATATTAAAAGTATGTCCTTCTTCGGGTTTTCTTTCTGACTCTCTGATCAATTATCTTTTCCATCTGCGGATTTTCAGCTATAGGCATCTGTCTGACCCACTGAAATTCCTCTTGATTCTCCTATGTTCCTATTTTGTCTTCTCTGTAAGGATACAAATCTACCATGTTGAATATGGGTGATATTCCTACCCCATCTGGTAATTCAATCTCAGAAGTGTTTGCCTCAAACTTTCTTATGACTTTAGATGGCCCAATTTTCTTCATCTTCATCTTGTTGTATGTTCCCCTTGGGAACCTTTCTTTTATGAGATGCGTCAGAACCAAATCACCTACTTCAAACTAAATTTCTCTCCTGTGGTGATCTACTCTTCTCTTATACTCCTAGTTGGAATTCTATAATCACTCTCGTATTTTACTACGAAGCTCTTGCATCTCTGCTGCAAAATCTTCAGCGCTAGCACTCTCGAATTCATTCTGCTCCAAGTCTATTAATTCATATACTCCTCTCAGCTTCATTCCATACATGATCTGGAATGGGCTTTGTCCTGTACTCCTGTTTGGTGAATCATTGTATGCAAATTCGGCTTGTGAAAGAATCTGATCCCACTGACTGTGATGTTCATCCACCAAAATCCTTAACAAGTCTCCCAAACTTCTATTTACTACCTTAGTTTCTCCATCCATCTGAGGGTGATATGTTGAGCTAAATAATAAATTAGTCTCCAACTTATTCCATAGGGTTCTCCAGAAATGACCAACAAACTTGGTATCCCTGTCCAATACAATACTCTTGGGTAAGCTGTGAAGTCTAACAACTTCATTGAAAAATAGGTTTGCAATGTGAGTTGCATCACTGGTTTTCTGATATGGTATGAAATGTTCCATTTTATAAAATCTATCGACTACCACAAAGATTGATTCACACCCTCTTTGCGTCCTCGACAGTCCTAACACAAAATCCATACTTACCACATCCCATGGCCTCTCTGGTACTAGCAATGGCTGATACAACCCTATATTTTGTCTTTTCCCCTTTGCTTGCTAACAAATTATTCACTTTTTCACTAACTTATTGACATCTGTTCTCATCCTTGGCCAATAATATGAGCCATTTAGTTGCGCAAAAGTCTTATCATGGCCAAAATGTCCAGCCAATCCTCCACTATGCCTTTCCTTCAAAATATTCTTTCTCATAGAACTCTTCGGAATACACAACTGATTACCCCTGAACAATAGTCCATCCTGAATCATATATTCAGTCCATTGGCTTCTTTCTCTTAGAACTGGATTCTCACATGCTTCATAGGCTTCTTTGAAATCTGCATCATCTTTGTACATTTCCTTGATGTTATCAAAACCTAAGGTCTTTACTCTGAACTCCTGCAGAATCAAACATTTCCTGCTCAAAGCATCAACAACTTTGTTAGCAGTTCCAGAAATATGATTTATAACAAAAGTAAAATTCTGCATGTATTCAACCCATTTTGCATGCTTCTGGTTCAATTTTTCTTGTCGAGTTAAGAATTGCAAACCATGGTTGTCGCTATACAAGACAAATTCCTTCGAGACCAATTAATGTCTCCATTTTTTCAATGCCTGTATGACTACATAAAACTCCTTATCATACGTGGAATGTGTTAGCCTGGTTTCATTCAGCTTCTCACTGAAGTATGCAATTGGCCTGTTTTCTTGGCTTAAGACCACTCCAATTGCAAATCCACTTGCGTCACATATCACTTGAAATGTCTTGCTGAAATCTGGTAGAACCAGAACTGGCTGTCCAGTTATCTTCTCCTTCGGCAACCTGAAACTCTTCTCTGTTTCCTCTGTGCAATGAAAACATTTATGTGTTTTCTTGACGATGTCCATCATCAGTGCACATATCCCACTGAAATTCTTGATGAATTTTTTGTAAAAACTAGCCAATCCATGGAAGCTTCGAACTTCAAAGATACTCTTGGTGATGGCCAAACCTTTATTGTTTTTACCTTCTCAGGATCCATCTTCAATTTGTTCGAAGAGATTACAAAACCCAAATAAATGAGTTCTATCTTCATGAAAGACAACTTCTTCAAATTGATCAGCAACTTCTCTTTCTATAATCTCCTCATCACTACACCTAAATGCTCCAGATGTTCTCCTTCAGTCTTACTAAAGATCAGAATATGATCAAGATACATGATTACAAAGTTCTCAATGAAATCTTTTAAGACTTCGTTCATAAGCCTCATAAAAGTACTTGGTGGTTTCATGAAAACAAATGGCATGACAAGCCATTCATACAACCCTTCATTCGTTTTGAATGTGTCTTCCATTCATCACCTTCCCTCATTCTAATCTGATGATATCCACTTTTCAAATCACTTTTTAAAAAAAACTTTGCTCCACTCAAACAATCCATCAAGTCATCCATCCTAGGTAAAGGAAATCTATATCTGATGGTGATTTTGTTTATATCCCTTGAGTCTGTACACATTCTCCAGCCACCATGTTTCTTTGGGCTTAACATTGTTGGAACAACGCATGGACTCAAACTTTCTCTAACCAATCCTTTGTCCATCAAATCCTATACTTTCTTCTTAACTTCTTCATTGTCCTGCAGTGTCAATCTATACACTGCTTTGTTTGGTAAACTCACTCTAGGTATAAGATCAATATGATGACTTATGCTCCTGATGGGTGGAANCTCTCCTAGCTATTAAATTAATGCTTCTTCATTCAAATTCAAAACTCTTTCAAAATAGGCATTGGTGCATTTCCAACTGTCTTTGCCTTTGCACTTTCTTTTTTGGCTTGTTTACAATGTTCCTTCATCATATTCCCTTGGCTGAAAAATTCATGAATTCCTGTTCATGAGCTCCTGCACCACTTGTCCATGTCTTTGGATTCCCGTCTCACTTTTCCAGCTGGCATCCTCAATCAGGTGTCCTTTCCACTTCACCAAATATTAAAAGTATGTCCTTCTTCGGGTTTTGTTTATGACTCTCTGATCAATTATCTTTTCCATCTGCGGCTTTTCAGCTACAGGCATCTGTCTGACCCACTGAAATTCCTGTTGATTCTCCTATGTTCCTATTTTGTCTTCTCTGTAAGGATACAAATATACCATGTTGAATATGGGTGATATTCCTACCCCATCTGGTAATTCAATCTCAGAAGTGTTTGCCTCAAACTTTCTTATGATTTTAGATGGCCCAATTTTCTTCATCTTCATCTTGTTGTATGTTCCCATTGGGAACCTTTCTTTTATGAGATGCATCAGAACCAAATCACGTACTTCAAACTAAATTTTTGTCCTGTGGTGATCTACTCTTCTCTTATACTCCTAGTTGGAATTCTATAATCACTATCGTATTTTACTACGAAGCTCCTGCATCTCTGCTGCAAAATCTTCAGCGCTAGCACTCTGGAATTCATTCTGCTCCAAGTCTATTAATTCATATACTCCTCTCAGCTTCATTCCATACATGATCTAGAATGGGCTTTGTCCTGTACTCCTGTTTGGTGAATCATTGTATGCAAATTCGGCTTGTGAAAGAATCTGATCCCACTGACTGTGATGTTAATCCACCAAAATCCTTAACAAGTCTCCCAAACTTATATTTACTACCTTAGTTTCTCCATCCATCTGAGGGTGATATGTCGAGCTAAATAATAAATTAGTCTCCAACTTCTTCCATAGGGTTCTCCAGAAATGACCAACAAACTTGGTATCCATGTCCAATACAATACTCTTGGGTAAGCTGTGAAGTCTAACAACTTCATTGAAAAATAGGTTTGCAATGTGAGTTGCATCACTGGTTTTCTGACATGGTATGAAATGTTCCATTTTATAAAATCTATCGACTACCACAAAGATTGATTCACACCCTCTTTGCGTCCTCAACAGTCCTAACACAAAATCCATACTTACCACATCCCATGGCCTCTTTGGTACTAGCAATGGCTGATACAACCCTATATTTTGTCTTTTTCCCTTTCCTTGCTAACAAATTATTCACTTTTTCACTAACTTATTGACATCTGTTCTCGTCCCTGGCCAATAATATGAGCCATTTAGTTGCGCAAAAGTCTTATCATGGCCAAAATGTCCAGCCAATCCTCCACTATGCTTTTCCTTCAAAAGATTCTCTCTCATAGAACTCTT
>JZKD02S1636997.1:134468-146292 GCA_000966675.3 Picea glauca
TTATTTTATTTTCTTTATTCTATTATCTTTTGATTAACTTCTTTCATCTTAGGGAGATATTTGCTTTTAGACACCATAGCTCCCCCTAGGATATAGTCTCGTAGGATGAGAGGAAATTGACATATGTTCTTTACTAGATGAATTATATCCCTTGTTTGATGAGTTATGGTTCCTTCCCCTATCCCACCTTTGGGTTCTTTGATGCAGGATCATCGCCAACTCATCAAGCGAGCCAGCGCGGAAGTGGAAAGACCACTGGACAAGCCAACACACATTTTGAAATACTTTGGGATTGTTGCACAAGTCTTTAATGAAGCCATTTATGAAGGCACACTTTGTATATTTGTAATGGGCCTTGAGCGGATAGCTCTCATCCTTAGGTAGATAGATGAAATTTAATTTAGTTAATGCTGGTAGATAGAAATTTAATTCTAGATTTGATAGTGTAGAGTCGAAGAGGGAAAACGGATATAGACACCCTCATTGTATCATTGTATCATATTAGATTATTGAAGGAGCAAGAAGAGAAGAGCAAGCAGAGAGAGCTGTGTAAAGAACACCCATGTACAAATATTGAATTAATAGAAGGAATCTTTGATTCAATTTTATGGTTATGTGTTGTTTCTCTATGTATTGATGTTATGCTCATGAATGTTTGATTCCTGTCATACATTTGCTTTTATATGCTGTGTATGTGATTTCATGGTTGAACAAAAGTCTGAGAGGGTGAGTGAATGAGTTTCAATTGTTTCTCTAGTTGAGCCAGAGGGTTCCTACAAGGAGTGCAGTTGAATTTGTTCACAAGGAGTGCGTTGACAGAAGGGTTCAATTAGAGATAACTCTTGTTCTCATTTATTCGAAGGTGCAGATAGGAATAGTGTCGTGCAAGGAGTGCGCAAGCCAATCTAAGTCTCAGAATTGCTATTCTGAGCAGAGTATCGAAGGATTGCTACTGCAGGAGTGCACAGAGTCGAACGACTTCAACACTTAGAAGCTGTTGAAGATTTTCCGCAAGGAGTGCGTGCAAGAAGTTCTCAAAAAGACTTGAGAAGTCGAGAATAAGCTCAGGAGGAACAAGCCTTTGAATTCACTGAAGGGTAAGTGTAGGGAAGCTGTCGTGGAAAGTTGGAGAGAAGCATTGTAAGTTGGCAAAGAGGGTGAACAAGTCTTCGTGGAGTAAGTACTTGATTCATTTCATAGGAACGCCCAGGGGTTTGAAGCTCAGGATGAGTAGGCCTTCGAATCCGTCGAAGGATTGCATAGAGGGGTTGTGCATTGAAACATTTGAGCAAACGTTGAAAGATCGTGCGGAGGCGAACGAGTCTCGGGGAGAGACACTTCTTTATTTTGAGGATTTCATAAGGGAGAACAGATGGTCAAGACCCTCCGAGAGAATTTTGTGAAGTTTCGAGGACCGTCGGATCTACACATAGGATCGTGTATCGGGGTTTCATGAAATAAGAGCCGAAGATTTGGCCATGGAAGTCGCGAATTTGCGAGACGCGATATCCCGACGGTCACGTGAACAGTGTGGGCCATAGAAAAGTCGGTGAGTGGAGGACAGGTGGCATAAGTCATAGGCATCTCACCGCGAGAAGTTTTGAAACTTGGGTGTTAGGACTTGCGATCCCGCGAAGTCCGAAGTCCCAACGAGGGGACATGATCGTGGAAAAGTCAACTCGTGAATATATCAGAATTTCAGTACATCGGGACTCGGGAGTTGGAGAACCTAGTGTTTGGTGTTGCGAGTGGCGAAGTTGCGATAGAGACGAAGTCCCAATAGAGGAAAAAGGAAGTCAGTGTTGACTGACATATCAGGTCTCGGGGATTTGAGAACCCAGTGTTCAACCTTTGAACTCGCAAAGTCATGAGTTCCGATTTGTCGATAAGTGAATAAAGGGAAATCGCGTAGAAGAGAATCTGTGGGTAGGAAAGATTCCCAATACGGGATCAGAAGAACCATTGAGTTCTTTGGGCCGTGGGGAGAGAGGAAGATCCTCTGAGAACGGTCGTTCTCTGAGGAGTGCGGTTGCATCAGTTGTGGTATCAGAGCTTATTTCTTTGCTCTCTGTAGCAGAGAAGAAAAGGAAAATTTCACCATGCCATCGAGAAGAGAAAGGCAATCACTCGACCCAGAAGATAGGGAGGTGAGATGAAGAGGCAGGCCAACAGGGAATCAAGAAATAGAGAGACAAATGCATGATCTCTGAGAAAGAATCGAGGAGATGGAGACAGTGCAGAGATGCACAGCTAGTGTAGGGGATCTCAGTGATTCCGACAACGAGGTTGAGGCTGAACGCGACGAGGAAGTTGCAGCCAAAGATGCATCAATGGAGTGGTTAATTAAAGCCATTTCCAGAATGGGTGCAAAGGCCAAGATGGACATTCCATTTTCTGAGGGAAATCTGGATGCAGAGGAGCTTCTAGATTGGATTAGGGCTCTTGACACCTACTTAGATTATGAGGATATCGAAGAGGATAAGAAAGTTAGGCATGCTGTCACATGCTTGAAAGGACATGCAGCGTTATGGTGGGACGAGCTACAAGTAGACAGACGCTGCAAAGGCAAGCAGAAGATCAAGAGTTGGGATCGAATGATCGTGAAGATGAAGGTGAAGTTCATCCCGAAAGACTATCAAATCACTCTGTTCAGGAGAATGCAGAACCTGAGACAGAAGCTAATGACAGTGAAAGAATACACTGAAAAATTCTATCGACTAAACATCAGAGTAGGTCATCGGGAGAGCGATGATGAGAAGGTTGCTAGATATCTGAATGGTCTGAGATATGACATTCAGGATGAATTGAGCATGGTAACCATCCGAACAATGGAGGATGCTTATCAAATGGCTCTGAAGGCTGAGGAGAAGCTGAGCCATAAGCAAGGTCAGCGAGGGCGAGGCAGAAGTCATCCCAGAGGCAAGGCAATTGCCCAGGATAAATACCAGAAGCCCAAGGAGGAATGGAAGAAGCCTCAGGGTAGAGTTGAAAGAGATGGGACCTCACAACGAGGACAACCATATGTTGAACAGAGAGGGAAGGATAATGAGCAGAAGGGAGATTATGTTGACGCAAACACTTTTCCTTGTACCAGAGGTAGAGGAAGAGGCTGAGGTGGAGTAATCACATGCTTCACATGTGGAAAGAATGGGCACAGGTCATTTGAGTGTCCAGAGAAGAAGAAGGACATTGGGGAAGCTCACATCACCGAAGCACAGAGGCAAGATGTTGAGGCCGAAGACACAGAGGGCGGAAGGTCACTAATGATGCATAAAGTTCTCTCAACACCCGGAAAGGAGGTGGAGGACTTAGCTCAAAGGACCAGACTATTCAGGACAGCTTGTAAAACCAAGGACTGGGTATCCAAGGTTATTGTTGACAGTGGTAGCACAGATAATCTCGTTTCAACCGAGCTGGTAGAAAAGCTGGAGCTAGAGACGACTGATCACCCGAGTCCATACAAAGTTTCATGGCTACAGAAGGGACATCAGGTAAGTGTCACTAAATAGTTTTTAGTTGAATTTAAGATAGGTGGATATAATGATGAAGTACTCTGTGATGTTATTCCCATGGATGTATGTCATTTATTGCTGGGTAGACCATGGCAATATGATAGAAATGTGGTTCATGATGGGAGAATGAACACATAAACTTTAGAGAAGGATGGGAGGACACACAGGTTGCTTCCGATAAAGGATAAGAAGGTGAAGCTGGAAGTGAGAAACACAATACTTCTCATGAGTGGGAAGGAACTCCTTACAGAGATGGAGAAGAAGGAAGATCCATATTTCTTTGTGGTCAAAAGACCGAGGATTGTTCTGACTAGCACAAGATTGGATGATTTGCTAAATGAAGTTCAGGAACTGTTTAGAGAGTTCGCTGACATCATAGTGGACGAATTACCCCATTCGTTGCCACCGATGAGAAGTGTGAGTCAGCACATAGACCTCATACTAGGAGCTATTTTTCCGAACAAAGCCGTGTATAGGTTGACGCCACAAGAGAATGAGGAGGTCAAGAATCAGGTCCAAGAGTTGTTGGACAAAGGATTGGTCAGGGAAAGCTTAAGCCCATGTGTTGTTCTGACTGTACTCAGTCCGAAGATGGATGGAGGTTGGAGAATGTGTACTGATTCGAGGGCGATCAACAAAATAACCATTAGATATAGGTTTCCATTGTCGAGGATGGATGATCTGATGTACTTCTTGAGTGCGGCAAAGTATTTTTCAAAGATAGATTTGAAAAGAGGATATCACCAGATTTGCATGAGGGAAGGTGATGAGTGGAAAATAGCCTTCAAAACCAACGAAGGACTGTATGAATGGCTAGTCATGCCGTTTGGTTTGAAGAATGCACCGAGTACTTTTATGAGGTTGATGAATGAAGTCCTGAGGGAATTCATCGGAAGGTTTGTCATCGTATATCTGGATGACATACTGATCTTTAGTAAGACGAAGGATGAACATTTGAAGCATTTGGCCATTGTGATGAAGAAGCTATAGCAGGAGAAGTTGTTGATCAATATGAAGAAGTGCTCATTTATGAAGACATAACTCATTTATTTGGGGTTTGTTATTTCAGCGAATGAGTTGAGGATGGATCCGGATAAGGTGGAGGTAATTAAGAATTGGCCATCGCCGAGGAATGTTTTTGAGGTGAGAAGTTTTCATGGTCTGGCTAGTTTCTACCGGAGGTTCATTAGGAATTTCAATGAAATTAGTGCAACAATGATGGACACAGTGAAGAAGCGGCATAAGTATTTTCATTGGACAACAGAGGCTAAAAGGAGCTTCAATCTATTGAAGCGGAAGATCATGGAACAACTAGTGTTGGTGTTGCCGGATTTTCATAAAACATTTTAGGTGAAATGTGATGCAAGCGGATTTTCCATAGGAGCAGTCTTGAGTGAAGAAGAAAGACCAGTTGCATATTTCAGTGAGAAGCTAGATGAAGCGAAACTAAAATACTCTACGTATGATAAATAATTTTATGCTATCATACAGGCACTGAAGAAGTGGAGGCATTACTTGATCCTGAAAGAATTTGTTTTGTATAGTGATAATCATGCATTGCAGTTTGTGACTCAACAGGAGAAGTTGAATCAGAAACATGCAAAATGGGTAGAGTATATGCAGAATTTCACATTTGTGATTAAGCATATTTTGGGTACTGCTAACAAAGTGGCTGATGCTTTGAGCAGGAAGTGTTTGTTGCTGCAGGAATTTTGAGTCAAAACCTTGGGTTTTATAAATCTCAGGGATATGTATGCAGGAGATGCAGATTTTGGGGAGGCATATGAAGTAGCTGAGAATCCAATTCTCAGAGAAAGGATTCCTTGGATAGATTATATGATCCAAGAAGGGTTACTGTTCAGAGGCAATCAACTGTGTATTCCAAATTGCTATATGAGGGAGAACTTGTTGAAAGAGAAGCACAGTGGCGGATAGGCAGGACATTTTGGCCATGAAAAAACATTCGCAAAGTTGAGAGAATCATACATTTGGCCAGGGATGCAGTTAGAAGTCAAGAGATTTGCTGACAGATGTCGAATTTGCCATCATTTGAAGGGGAGGAAATAGAATGTAGGTTTCTATCAGCCATTGCCCATACCAGAGAGGCTGTGGGAGGCCATAAGCATGGATTTTGTATTGGGGTTGTCGAGGACGCAAAGGGGTGTTGATTCCATCTTTGTGGTCATGGACAGGTTTTTCAAAATGGCACATTTCATTCCATGCCAGAAAACCAGCGATGCGACTCACATCGCAAATTTGTTTTTTAAAGAGATTGTTCGACTTCATGGGTTGCCGAAGAGCATATTTTCGGACAGGGATACCAAATTCATAGGGCCTTTTTGGAGGACCTTATGGAAGAAGCTAGGAACTAACTTGGCATTTAGTTCTGCTTATCATCCTCAGACAGATGGAAAAACGGAAGTGGTCAACATAAGTCTGGGAGACTTGCTGAGGAGCTTAGTGACGGAGCACCATAGCAGTTGGGATAGTATATTTCCATAGGCCGAGTTTGCATACAATGATTCAGTGAATTGGAGCACAGGGAAAAGTCCATTTCAGATCGTATATGGTATGCAGCCAAGAGGAGTGTCTGAACTGAGGGATTTAGAACAGGCTATGACTAGCAGTGCTAGTGCAGAAGAATTCATTGAGGTGATGAAAGAACTTCATAGTAAGGTGAAGGAGCGACTGATAGATTCAAGTCAGGAATATAAGCGCAGAGCAGATCAGCATCGGAGACAACTTCAGTTTGAAGTTGGGGATCTAGTTCTGGCACATTTGAGGAAGGAAAGGTTCCCAAGGGGAACATACAATAAATTGAAAATGAAGAAAATCGGACCATGCAAGGTCCTGAGAAAATTAAGAGAAAATGCTTATGAGATTGAGTTGTCAGATGGCATCGGGATATCTCCGATGTTCAATATTGCATATTTATACCCATACAGGACTAGAGAAGCAGAGGCTAGAGCTGAGGGACTTGTGATCCAGTGGAAGAAACAATTTCCAGTTGCAGAGAAGCCACAGATGGAGTGCATACTTGACAAGAGAGTGGGTAAGAAGACCAGGAGAAGGGAATACTATGAGTATCTGGTCAAGTGGAAGAATCATCCAGTGGAAGATGCCAGCTGGGAAAGTGAAGCCGTGATACAGAAGCATGGACATACCATGCAGGAGCTCATGGACAGGAGCCCATGAAAGTTTTCAAGCCGAGGAGTATGATGCAGGAGCATCGCCAACTCATCAAGCGAGCTAGCGCAGAAGCGGAAAGACCGCTAGACAAGCCAACACACATTTTGAAATACTTTGGGATTGTTGTGCAAGTCTTTAATGAATCCATTTATGAAGGCGCACTTTGTATATTTGTAATGGGCCTTGAGCGGTGATCTGAAAACAGATCCAGAAGCCTGATAGGGCTTGAAAAATGCTCAAAAATGAAAGTGCTCGGAATGCGACGAAACCTATGCCATTGCGTCTGGCTCGTCTTCCTGATTCCGGTGGTATAATTTTTATGTCAAACGGAGTCCGTATGAAGAAGATATCGCGTTCTGTCCGAAAAGTCAAACAGGCAAAAATGTGATGCTGACTGGGCAGGACACGTGGCACGTCCGTACAGTGACACGTGGAAGATTCCGTACAGTGACGTGGAGGCTCCTGAATATGACACGTGGTGGTCCGTACAGGTGACACATGGCATCACCAGGATGCGACACGTGTCAGGTGATTTTGGCACTTTGGGCGTACGATCGGCCAATATCGAGGTGACACGTGTCACCAGTCACAGGGTGACACGTGGCATGCTGACGTCATCCAGTGACGTGGTAGGCTGACCGGGCGTACGGACGAGCTGACGCAGCAGGACCGGTGGCAGTACGGCAGGGTGACGTGTCAGTACGACAGAGGTTGACATGGCACACACGTGGGCCAATCAGGCGTTGACACGTGGCATTATCCGATTGGGTAAAAAAAAAAACGCCACGTGGCCCACTCACAGGGTCCCACATGGCGCTATTGGATTGGTTGGTTTCATTGTTAAAAATTGTTGGGTTCGCCGGGGTTCGAACGCGAGACCTCGGGACGGGCGGCGACTTGGCGGAGCGGTCTAGCCACTTGGGCGGTGGTGGTACTTATTATATGAATCAATACATATATTATTTATGTTCAGACAATGGTTCATCGGGCGGCAAAAAGGGTCGGGGCTTCGCCCCAGCCCTCGACACATATGCCCACACCAAAGTGACCGGGAGCGCGGTGAATAGAGTGGCGGGTTGTTTTAACCGTTGGCTCGGGCCCTATGCGGATTCCACGGGACCCGGGGCTACACCTACCAGGGCGTGGACCGTTGGAACCATATAAAACCGTGGCCATATGGCCCGGTATATATTGCGCCATGTGACCGAGATTCAGGGGGCCCGCGCTATAGCGCGTGGCCTATTTACATGCCACGTGACCGAATTATATGACCAGGGGCGCGCCAAAAAGGGGGCTGCGCCCGATTTTGGCCAACCAACTATACAAAATTGGGTTTTAAAAATAAGAATTTGGTTATTTTAATTAACTGAAGCCATTTTTAGCTGATTTCTTCCATTTTTGGGGGATATTGGGCTTTTTTGGAGGCCAGATTCTTGGAGGAAGTTGGAGATCTGAAACCAACTCTTTTCCTATATAAATCAGGCCTGTTGAGGCCAATGGGACAGTCATTTTTGCAGAGTTATGCTGTTGGAAAGCCAAGCCAAAGACAATTTGTTGCAGGGAAGCCTTTGAGGTGGAAATGCTGTCGAATCGTTTTTGGGAGCTTAGAGCATCAGTTTGGCATGCCGTTTCTTTTGCAGGGTTCTTGAGATCTGGGACAACAAGACCAGAGCAGTCTTGTAGCCTTTGGGCATTGCTGAAATGTAATTTTGAGCACTTGACCAGAAATAAAGAAGCCTCCCCCACAGGAAAAAGGCCCGAAGACGTAGGCAAGCATTGTGCCGAACTCCGTTATCAACCTGCGTTCTTATGGTTTGCTGTTCATTATTGTTTTCAGATCTGCATATGTGTATTTGACTGATTTAATCCTCTTCTTTCCTCATTCTTTCGTTAAATTCTCAAATGGTTAAAATATTCATGCAAGTTTAAAACTCAACCATAATCATAAAAGATCCTGCCCCGGATCAAGCGGATAGCTCTCGTCCTTAGGTATATAGACGACATTTAATTTAGTTAATGTTGGTAGATAGAAATTTAATTCTATATTTGATAGCGTAGAGTCGAAGAGGGAAAACGGATATAGACACCCTCATTGTATCATTGTATCAGATTAGATTATTGAAGGAGAAAGAAGAGAAAAGCAAGCAGAGAGAGCTGTGTAAAGAACACCCATGTACAGATATTGAATTAATAGAAGGAATCTTTGATTCAATTTCATGGTTATGTGTTGTTTCTTTATGTATTGATGTTATGCTCGTGAATGGTTGCTTCCTGTCATACATTTTCTTTTATATGCTATGTATGTGATTTCATGGCTGAACAGAAGTCTGAGAGGGCGAGTGAATGAGTTTCAATTGTTTCTCTAATTGAGCCAGACGGTTCCTACAAGGAGTGTAATTAAATTTGTCCGCAAGGAGTGCGTTGAAAGAAGGGTTCAATTAGAGATAACTCTTGTTCTCATTTCTTCGAAGGTGCAGATAGGCACAGTGACCTGCAAGGAGTGCGCAGGCCAAGCTAATTCTCAGAATTGCGATTCTGAGTAGAGTATCGAAGGATTGTTGCTGCAGGAGTGCACAGAGTCGAACGACTTCAACACTTAGAAGTTGTTGAAGATTTGCCGCAAGGAGTGCACGCAAGAAGTTCTCAAAAAGACTTGAGAAGTGGAGAACAAGCTCAAGAGGAACAATCCTTTGAATTCACTGAAGGGTAAGTGCAGGGAAGCTGTCGTGGAAAGTCGGAGAGAAGCGTCGTAAGTTGGCAGAGAGGGTGAACAAGTCTTCATGGAGTAAGTACTTGATTCATTTCATAGGAACGCCCAGGGGTTTCAAGCTCAGGAGGAGTAGGCCTTCGAATCTGTTGAAGGATTGCACAGAGGGGTTGTGCATTGAAACATTCGAGCAAGCGTTGAAATCTCGCATGCAGGCGAATGAGTCTCGGGGAGAGACACTTATTTATTTGAGGACTTCATAAGGGAGAACAGACGGTCGAGACCCTCCGAGAGAATTTCACGAAGTTCCGAGGACCGTCGGATCTACACGTAGGATCATGTATCAGGGTTTCATGAAAGAAGAGACGAAGATTTGGCCATAGAAGTTGCGAAGTTGCAAGACACGATATCTCGATGGTCACGTGAACAGTGTGGGCCATAGCAAAGTCGACGAGTGGAGGACAGGTGGTATAAGTCATCGGGATCTCACCGCGAGAAGTTCCGAAACTTGGGTGTTAGGACTCGCGATCCCGCGAAGTCCGAAGTCCCAACGAGGGGACGTAACCATGGAAAAGTCAACTCGCGAATATATCAGAATTTTGGTACATCGGGACTCGGGAGTTGGAGATTCTTGTGTTTGGTGTCACGAGTGGCGAAGTCGCGATAGAGCCGAAGTCCCGATAGAGGAAAAAGGAAGTCAGTGTTGACTGACATATCGAGTCTCAGGGATTTGAGAACCCAGTGTTCAACCTTTGAACTCACAAAGTCACGAGCTCCAATTTTCCGATAAGTGAATAAAGGGAAATCGTGTAGAAGAGAATCTGTGGGTAGGAAAGATTCTCGATAGGGGATCAAAAGAAACATTGAGTTCTTCGGGCCATGGGGAGAGAAGAAGATCCTGTGAGATCGATCATGCTCTGAGGAGTGTGGTTTGCATCATTCTTTCTCTTCCGAGTCACAACCCCCCTCCCCATCTAGAGGTGTTGGGTTAACTAGTTTTGAAAATAGTTCATCCTCATCCAACCCAATTTCCACCATGGTCGGAGTGAATGTAGGAGATAATGTCAACCATCATTCTATGTATTTCATGGTAGGTTTAAACCTCCTTGATTTGAACAAGTTGATTAAATATCCTATCCATCATGATCCCAATTGGCCCTGTTGGAAATGTTTAACAGGTATCATATGCTTGTCATTGATGGAAAGTATAGCAATGAAGATGGCATGAGTACAGGAAGAATGTAATAGACGGGCACTAGAAGTATTTTGGGAATAAGCTGCAGGGCAACCTCGATAAGATCAGAAGAGATAGTGCAGAGGATGTTTGGTATGTTTTACAAGTAGCGTATGCTTGTCATTGATGGAAAGTACAACAGTGATGATGGCTTGAGTATAGCAGTGATGATCAGCAGTGCAGTGACATTCAAGAAGATCGAATGATCAAATGCAATGCAACCAGGCAAACAGAAGATAAGTTCAGGTTGATCGAATGATCAAAGGCCCATAAAGCTTGAGAAGCATTTCTGATCGTTGGATCCATTCAAAATTTCTGAAAGAAAGAGGGTCATCAGATCTGAATGTAGACAAGAAGAGATCGTTGAAGAGGAGGACAGATCTCACGTGTTAGATCCAAGCGTAGGATCCAACTATCGTTGGATCAAGAAGAACCTGCACGTCCTTTAAGGTATAAGGAGAAGCGAACGTAATCACGATATGCAAAATCGCAACTTAATTTGAGCTATCAGATCAAGGTTGAATCTAGACCGTTGATTCCAATCCATGTCGGGGTTTCGAGGATCATGTGTTGGATATGTCAAAGAAGCAATGCAACAAGAATGTCGATTTCACGATATGCGAAATTGCGATTCAATCGCAGTCGTTGAATCAAGCTCAGATATGGACTGTTGATCTAACTCCATGTCGGAGTTTCGGGGATCAAGAGTTGGAGATGTCAAAGTTTATTAACATCAGGAATCCCAATATTGTTCATTTGTCGGAAAATCCACAGTGTTGATGACATCTTGTCGTCGACGTTTCGGATCCATAGTAGGATCCATCATCAGGACAAAAAAGTCTGAGAAAAATAGTAAGAGAAGAGCCTTTATTAAATAGTGATAAGTCTGCGGCTCTTCTCCTAATTTTTACCCGGAGCTTTTCAAGTTTGCGAATTTCTTCCAGAATCTCCCTTCCGTGCAGGGACGTGATCTGTTCATTTAAGTTTCTGTGGTGAAAATTATGTTCATTTGTCGGAAAATCCACAGTGTTGATGACATCTTTTCATCGACGTTTCGGATCCATAGAAGGATCCATCATCAGGACAAAAAAGTCTGAGAAAAATAGTAAGAGAAGAGCCTTTATTAAATAGTGATAAGTCTGCGGCTCTTCTCCTAATTTTTACCCGGAGCTTTTCAAGTTT